>JAHHZJ010001794.1:0-39136 GCA_021437245.1 Aegilops speltoides | reverse complement strand
TGGGACAAACGTAATAGGTGGGGCATAGCGAAAAAAAGGCAACTAGCATAGCAATGATAGTAGTGAGATCCAAGGTAGCGGTCATCTTGCCGAAATCCCGCAAGGAAGAAGAACGAGTCCATGAAGAAGACAAACGGACGTGTCGACGGATCCTCACAACTCCGAACGAAACCGAAGCTAACGAGAGGCAACCGGAAAGAAGCAAACAACATAGTAAACACACAAGCATAATCATGGCATGATGCACAAACAAATATGATGCATGTCGTTTAATGAGGCATGGCATGGCAAAGTGCAACAAACAACACTACAAATTAATGGAGCTCAATATGCAACGAGTTGCATATTGAGAACACCACATCAATTATTTAGTTTGATCTCGTTATGCTACTCAACAATATTAAATGTTGTTAAACATGGCAAGAGGTGAAACATGACAAACTACCTATCTAGGCAAGTTTAAATGAGGCCGAACAACAACCAACAAGTCAAAACTCCCATGTGCATATTTTAAGGTTTGGTACTGTTCTGTCCTAAACCATATTTTAAAGTTGTTAAACATGCAAGATGAGTGCACCATGTTAAACTAGGCAAAATTCTACCCCATTTACATATAAAGTTTATTAAATTGATTACGTTATTTAGTTATGAAATAAATCATTTTAACATGGCATAGGAGCAAATTAATGCAAACATCATTTTAAACATTTTAAACATGGATGAAAATGGCATATTATGAAACTAGATGAAAAACTAGTCATTTTACATATATAAATTATTTACATCCGATGCCGGTTTGGAGTAATTAAATGCATGAAGTTTAGGGTTTTCGAATCTGGAATTTTGGATAAATAGACAAATTCATAATGGAAAAAAAACATATGGGCGAATCGCACTTGGGCCAGGGAAGAAGCGGGGTCGGATGCTCACCATGGGCCTAGGCCACGGACTGGAGGAGGCAGGCGGGCGCTTGCGGCCTGGCGACCTCGGCAAAGCCCAGCGCCAACGGTAGCCGGTCTTTGGCGGCGGGCGGCGCGCTGTTTGGTCTCGCGACAGAGGGTAGCCGAGAATTCGACGGGGAACCGCGAAGGGCCGCGACGAAAGGCGGGAGGGGCCCACCGATCCGAGGGATCCGGTGAGGCGGATCCATTTCGCCAGCGGGAGCGGCAAGGAGCCTCCGGGTCCGTGACCGTGGCGAGGCGGAGGCTCGAGGATCGAGTGAGGAGAGCCGGAGAGAGGTCGGGAAGGGTCGCCCGGTGACCGGGCGCTCCGAGAGGCGAGACCCGCATGGCAACAAGGACAGGGGCGAGGAGGCGCTCTTCCAGGTGGGAAGCCCGGCTGGGAAGAAGCGGAGGATCTTGGCGACCCGTGGAAGCGACCTCGAGGACTCGGGCCCTGGATCGGAGAGGAGCGGGGGATGGACCGAAGGATACACTGGTTGGGTGGCGCAAATCACGGGATGGTCGGATCGATCCGGTTGGCGGGGATTTTGGATCGGGAGGATCCCGAGGTGGGAGATGAGTCTTGGTGGCGAGGACAAATCTCCTAGGATTTAGGGTTAGTCTACTTTATATAGCAAGTGGATTTTTGTTTAGGGCATTTGGTCCCTCCGATCATAATCGAAGCGGTCCGAGGAAAATAGACTAGGAGAGTCCAAACAATAAAAGCGGAGATGTTTTGTAGGCGTTAGGGGATGATCCGGTCCCAACGGTAATGACAGACGGTTCGGTTAGGCAAGTTTCGGACGCTGTGAGGGACCGAGAAGGTCGGCGAAGACAAGGGGGTTTGTGGTCTCGGAGAAAGAGAGAGGGTTAGATTGGCTGGCGGATTGTGAAGAGCGGGTTGGTCCGAGAGAAGAGGAGAGATGCAGCCCAGCGGTTTCCGGAGACCGAAAAACACCACGTAATATACCGACTATATCAGCGTTATATATATAACGGTTGGGCAGACAACGAACTCCAATGCGACTAAACTTGGCAGGTGGCCTGTCTACACTATAATAAGACCGCCACGACAAGTTGCAAACCCATTCCGAGAACATTTTTATGCCACTAATAAAATAATATTTGAGGTGCAAGGGCTGCATACGCGGAGTGTCTCGCCTCGAAGCGGACAACGGAGAGAACCGCGGAACCGAGCGGTGCAAGTTTTGAAAAACATGCGAGATGAAATGCAGATGATGACATGATGCAATGCAAATGATGCAATGAACAAAACAAATCTGCAGCATAAACTCAAGTAGCTGGAAGTCTTCGAGCGCCGGTCTCGAGCGTTACAACACTCCACCACTATGAGAGGATCTCGCCCCGAGATCTAGGATGGCACCGGAGGAAAGCGGAAAAGGAAGAGAAGAGGTAAAACTAAGTTGCTTCTCGATGAACGAGTGAAACCACGAACCTTGAGAGGTTGAGCAATTTAAAAGAAACAATACAACAGAGATGAATGATATTGCAAACAATCCGTAGAAAAGAGGAACAAGGAGTATGATGAGAACCAAGAGGTTGCAAAGACATAAATTGGCATGTGGTGGAGTCGATGATGATTTCGGGATTGGGAGAGGAAAGTCATCCTTGGGCAAGCCCGATTCAGTCACGGAAGTCCTGGCAGATTCGTATTTTCCCATTCTTCTTCTCCACCGGGACAATATTGGCGAGCCACCGTGGATACTTCGCCTCCTTGATGAAACTCGCAGCGATTAACTTGTCGACCTCCACAATGACATCGTCTTCAAGTTCGGACGAACCGCCGGATTGCCGCTTGATGGGACGGAATCGTGGGTCAATCGCCAACTTGTACATGGCGACATGAGGGTCCAAACCTGGCATCTCCTTGTAACTCCAGGCGAAGCAGTCTCGGTACTCCATCAAGAAGCTTCGATAGTCCTCTCGCTCCTCTTCCATCAGCGTGGTGCTAACAAAAGTGGGTCGTGGGTTGTCCTATGTTCCAAGGTTGACTTGGACGAGGTCATCGATGGTGGGCTGCCCTCCATCTTCTAACTCTTGTGGTGCTGATATGGAGCTAAGATCCTCGGAGTTACTTGGCTCACCGTTGGCAGAGTGTTGTTGATGAGGAACGGTGGACAAAGTGTCGGAGTCAATGCTCGATGAGATGGAAGTGGTGTGGCAGTTAACTCATGTTCCACCACCGTGCTCCTCCTCTTCATCGGGGACGTCGTAGGTGCGGCATCCCATCGTATGGTGCATTGGATTGCCAAGGACGGATATCATGGCATGCTGGTATGTTGCACCCGCATTCTTCATCCCAAAAGGCATGCCAGTGTTGTAGAAGTCTCCCTCTGACATCGGTCACCCTTTGTCTCCTGGTTCTTGGGGCGCTGGCGCGGAACTGAGCTTCCCCTCATTGCTAGGGCTGTCGAGGTTGATGTAGCCAAGCCCAAACTTTGGTTGAGCTTTGCCTTTTTGCTTGATGAGGTCTTCCGCTTGTCCCCACCATTCCTCGCATATGGAGGGTGGTGGAGGCATCCTGTTGTTCCGCCCAAGAGTGATCCCGACCTTCTCCAACAAGCTAACCATCTTGGGCTCCGCCTTCATTGTCAATAGTACCTCCTCTGGATCACTACAAGTTTGGGGAAATTCAAATACAAAATCATATTGTTTTACCTGCGGGACCTTGTAGAAAATGGTCTGGACTCTAGATGCAGACAAATTAGGGATAGCCCAAACCTCCAATGGGGAAGTCACTGAGACATAGAGCGATGGGGGCTGTACACCTTGAGCTCCCCTTGCGACTTCCTCCACTTCTTTTATTCTTCTTCTATCGGCTATCGGTATGGGCGCATGTTCTTCCTTCCGAGGGTTGCGTGCCCATAGCGTGATGGGTGGTGGTGCATCATTGCTGTGTGTTAGCATCGTGGAGCCTTCCTGGGCACCTGTAGAGCTTCCCAGTGTTAAACAAATGGGCTCTCGGCGCACCAAACTTGATGAAGAAGTGGCAGCCTCTTGAGAAATTGTTGTAGCCAACCTCAGCATGATTGGCGTTGACGTCGGGAACCTTGCCTTCAATAGTAATGGGATCGCTGGACCAGGCATAGAAGATCCTATTCCACATGATGTCAAAGCAGAACCCCCTACCTGCAATTGGGAAGAGGGGCTATAGTCATACCGCGCAGATGAAGATGATCGCCTACGGACTTGGCTCCTGTGACTCCGAGAGGAGGATACCTTTGCATCGGCGGGTAAGCTCAGCATCATGGGGAGCTTCATCTCAGCTACTCGCCCAAAACTTGGTTTGGTCAAGAGATCCACCGGCGCCAGCGCGCTAACCGCTGGTCGCTATCTACAACGGGAAGTAGTATCAGATCCGCATGGTGAGACTCGCACAGATAAGGAGATATGTTGCCGATGATGCGCTTTTGTGTGCCGCTAGCGCCGAGGAACTTCAGCATTGATGGAGGGTGGATGGCATGACGCCGTACTTGTGGATCCACGGTCTTCCTAGAAGGGCGGAGTAGGAGGTATTCGCCGATGACGCATTTAACAAAGACCTTGAAGCTAAAAGTTGACATCCGGATCTTCAATGTAATGGCACCTAGCGTAGGCTTCCCTTGGTTGTCGGGCCGCAGATCATCACGCCAAGAGCCTCCAAGTCGCCCACCGAAAACCTGCCCGTGTCAAACTCCTCAAGAGGAAGAATGTTCACGGCACTCGGGTCTATGAGGATCCCGCCAAGATGTGCAACACCAATATTACCTTCCACATACAGGGCCAGGCCAGGTCACCATCATCTATGAGCTTGTCCTCTTCATCGAACGTGATCTCGTTCACGAACAAGGGGCTGGAGCAAAGACGGTGTTTTGCCATGGACACCTCGTAGAGTTCCGAGACTTGGAGCGCCTTGATAAGGGCCTCGTGAAGGTCGAGTAACATCATGAGCGCGCCGTGCACACTCAAAAGTACTGGAATCCGCTTGAGGTGGGCGATGATGTTGTAGTCAACGTCACGTGCCTTCATCTTCTCTTGGCCTTGGTGTTTGTATTCCTCCCCCTGCAAAGGCGCCTACTTTGGGGCGGCTGGCTTCTGCACCCTTGTCGACTTGATATTTAGTGGTTCAGGTAGGACCTTGCCCCCGCGCAGTTTCATGTTCACCTCTTCCAACGGCACTTCCTTTGTTGCCTCTTCGGTGTGGAGTGTCGCCTGCTCTTCAGGAGTAAACACGTCTTCGGAAGGAGTGTCGCTGTTGTCATGGATGACACTGCAACTCTCTATGCTTGGTGATTGGGGTGAGTTGGCTCCTTCTTGAACTTTCTCCACCTCCTTGCTGTGCTCGCCCACCGGGTGGCAAGAATCTGCCAAGGTTGGTAGCACACGCCCCGGTCGAGGAAAAGGCTCGTCTCCCTCTGACATAGGGACAAATCTTGGCGGAGGCCGACGTTGACTTGCATCGAACTTCCTTAGAATTCTTGGGGGAGCACGTTCTGGCGAAACCGGGTGAGGATATCAGGGTGGAAGCCTCCTTGCGTACGGCCTTCGGTGCAATATCCTCCAAGGCTCCTCTTCGGGAATGGCTAGGGTCACCTGGGGCCGAAAGGGAGATACCTGCGTCTTGGAGAGGACGAGGTTGGATAGCTGGTCTTGAACTTGGGCCAGTGGCACCCATGTTTCTTCGAGCTCCGTGGCTTCACTTGACAGAGATGGTAACTTCATGCTCACCATGTTTACTGCATTGGTAATCTGGGTTGATAGCTTCTGGGTCAAGGTTGATCCTTCTCTCATTAATGGCTCTTTGGAGCCATTCTTTGAACGCGACACAATCTTCAAGGACATGTCCCACATACCTGTGATATGGGCCAAATAAAGGATTATCTGTCATCCTCACCTGATCAGGCCTCCGAGGCTCTGGTAAGTTCAAGGCCCGATGCTCCATAACCTGGTCGAACATGTCCTTGATGAGCTCCCGACGGAAGACGATCGCTTCTTGAGGAGCTCCTCGTGACGACGGGCGCTGCTCCCTCCGCTTGTTTGCCTCTTGCACCCAAGATGGGCATATGGCCTTGCGGTGTGCATTTGAAGACCTTGGTGGTGTTTGTTTCGGCTGGTGCCTTCACCCTGCTACCGTTGTTGACTTGTTTGGACATTGAGGCGAAGCACTTGGCGGGATCAAATGCGATGGCATTCTTATAGAGCTCCATTATCTGCGGTGACTTCTCAAACTCAAGCTTCGTGGCCGCTACCGCCATGCTGAGGGCACTAAAAGTTCTAGGCTCACGCCAAGAGACTTCAAGTGACCAATGTTGCTGCATCCCGTGGACACACATCTCAATGGCATCCTCGAGGTGCATCTCCCTGGCGAGACGCGTATAACTATTGCGGAAGCGGACGATGTAGTCATCAATGGACACATCTCTTCGTTGTCAGACTTGCACCAGCTTGACAATGGAGAAGTCCTTCTTCATGGCAATGAAGTGCTTCTTGAAAACCTCTTTCATGACCGCCCAACTCCAATGGACCCAACCGGTAAACGGTTGTACCAATGGAAGGCGGGCCCGGTTAATGACCCTGAAAATTGGCGAAGGAGAAGTGATGGGCTGTTTGCTGTGTCGCTGCATGCCGCCTCGAAGTACGCCAAGTGCTCCCTCGCATCACCGGTTCCATCAAATTGACGGAACTTTGGTGGGTGCCACCCTGCGGGATACACCATCATGTCATGCCATGCCTCGTAAGGCTTCTCTAGCTCACTCTCGGAGGTGCGAGGGGCTTGATCTATCGCCATTTGCTTCAACTTCTTGTCCACCATATCCCCGACCATGTCATGGTAGTCCTTAGCATAATCGCTGCGGTACCGCGGGCAAGGTAACCAATAGGGCTAACCCAAGGCCGAGCTTGTGTGCTGGGGTCGTGTTGAGGCACATCATTTAAGGTCACCCTAGTAGGAGGGCCCACCTGAAGTTCCTCCTCTTGCAGATCGACCATTCGCTACAGCACGCCTTGTGGAGGGACGCCTTGGTTGTTCATCATGAGCTCAATAAACTAGTCAAGCTTTGACGCCAACTGGTTAATCGTCTGGCGCTGGCTTCTGACCTCTTCTTCTAGATACACTTCTTTTGGTGCTACTATGTTTTCAGCACTTGGGCCATGGATGCCATCACGGGTGACTTGGCAGCAGGATCTTGATCCACAAGGTTTTCACCATGATTCACCATGCAAACGGGCGCGGTGTGGAGGTCTTCATCACCGCCCTCATAATCTGACAAAACCGATGAAGCTAGTTCATGGTAACGAGGGGAGTGTGGACGACTCTCCAACGATCGCGAGGAGGATGAGTCGGAGAAATCTCCTTCATCGTCAAGGTGGTCTTGGCACTCTCCATCTCTAGGAAACCCATCCTTCACGCCTTGATGAGCGATGGATTTTAATCTTGTATTGGCCCCTGGCCGGTCTGCAACTTGTCGTCGTCCTTCAAGGTCTTAAGGAAGCCTTGATGTAATGTCGGTGTAGTGACGCTTGTATATATCTTCATTTTGTGATGTGCTCCCTCCACCTAATGAGCCTTTCCCTGTTGTCACAGGAAGACACGTGGCTCTAGATCTTGCAGCTTCTTGTGACATTGATGAGCTTATCTTGGCATCCCCTTCGGCACCCCTGAATCATGCACGAACATGGCCAAGGTGCGGTAGGAAGGTCCTCTGGAAGTCCGCCTTTGGGTTCGGCATGATCTCCTCTTCAGAAGGATAGTCGAACTCCTCGGTGATGGCGGGAGGTCGCCATCCATTACTTGACCCTTCGCTTGGCTGCACTCCAAGAGTACCGCACATGGCAAGGTTCTTCTTAGTTGATTCCTTTGCTTTTTCAGCCTCCTGCTAGGCTTGAGCTTCTCCATCTTGGTCCATCCTTTCAGAGGGAACAAGAGGAAACTCTGTGGGAAGTGTTGTGGGAGGGCAGCGTGGGTTGCACCCTCGAAAGCTACTTCATTATTGGAGGAGGACGTAAGCTTGGCTTCTTCGACGCCTTCCATCGGTGTGGCCGTCGGCGCTGGCATCTTCTGATTCTCTAGTAGGGGTGCTGGTGTAGTAGCCTTCACCCGTTCATCATTCTTCTGGTGAAGGGATGAAGAAAGAACCGCCTTGCTCCCTTGCTCAGTGCTTCTCATGGACGTCTTGCATGGTTTCGGCGCCAACCGGCTGAGCAAGTAGCTATACCGCTCATGCCGCTCCAAGTCGGGGGAGATGCGAAATTTGATCCTGTCATTTTCTTGAACGACCCCACCATCGGGTCGTAAACGTACCTGAGTGTGTTGAAGGACTAAGTCCTCAAGTTCTTTATAATTAACATGGCGGTTTCTCCGACACCTCTCGCGCTTGCGTTGATTCTCTGTTGGAAAGATACCATCCCTTTGCACCGGTAGCGTGCGTAGGAGTGTTGGTGCAGGGCACCTCACGGATGATGAAGTCCTGTCCGTCATCGCCTGTAGTTGTGGCCGATCTCCCCGCCTGGGAGGTGACAAAGGTCATGGTGGAAGTGACAGTCGCAAAGGTTCCCATTGTTGCCACAGTTGAGTGGGCCGAGGGTCCCTCTCATCGTCTTGACGTCCCCGCCTGGGAGGCGACGAAGGTCGTGGTGGAAGTGTCGGTCGCAAAGGTTCCCGTGGTTGCCAATGTTGAGTGGGTCGTCGGTCCCTCTCATCATCTTGATGTCTTGACCATCGATTCCAACATGGAGGCATGTTGGAATATCTCCGTTGTGGGAAGTGTCGAGTTGGTGAAGGTTGTTGCCGACGCGCCAAAGTCTGGCGCTCATGTTGAGGACGATGACTTGGGGCTTGACGCCTCATCCTTCCCGCAGCTTGAGACTCCGATGCACTTGGCGTCGTTGGATCTTGGAGCCTCCTCTGGATTTGTTCATCTACTCTTGGAGTTGGCGAAATTCTCGTCGTAGGTCGTCGTCCCGTGGAGCGGGTGCCTCATGCCGAAGGGTGGAAAACCTGTTATTCTTGGGGAGAGACCTTCCGTCGGCTGCTGAGTTGTGGAGACACAGCGCCCATGCACCCCTTCGCGTGTCGCCAATGTCGAGGGAGACAGTAGGGCCTGGTATAATGGGCTCTTTGCATGAGCGTCGCTTCCAGAACTTCTTCATGATGGCGCGTCTCACCAGCTCCTTGACCTTGCATGGCTCATATGCTCAATCATCAGGGAACAAGTCATACGGAGGGGTTAAGGTGCTTCAGTAAGTGAACACCTTATCAGCTAGGTCCATGGCGCCGAGGGACCGATCCTCCTCCGACACCGTGCTCTGAGCGATGCGGGAAGCTATCTGTTGGTGGAGTAATTGTACCTTGCGGTACTTCCTCCTGTAGTTGCGTAGGGGATGAGGGCTATCCGACAAACGAGCGTTGGCCATGAGCCTACGCAGGTTATGGGACATGGCCTCCAAACCCTCGAGAAGCTCTACCTCGGTGCGCCGCGGAGTTGGCTTCGACGACTCTGAGTGTGTAGTCGTGGTAGGGGTGTGGAGGGACGCTGCACTAGCCCGCCTGTTGGCGGCTCTGGTGCGGAGGCGTTGATATGCCTCCACATCTCCTTTCAAATCTGCCCTTGTTGACTCCTTCAACAGGGCGCGCGCCTCAAGCATTAGCTCGCGATGCTCCTTCTTCACCTTGGTAGCCTCCCGCCTTAGTGCCTTCTTCGACTGCACAGTTTGGAACTGCGCAGGATCTTGAGCTTGATGCATGTAGACCTTCTCGCCAAGCTCGATGACGCACTATGGGCTTACATCGATCCAAACTGGATCATTACCGGCTCCGAGTTGCTTCCACGGGAGATTCCACCTGCATGAAAGGGATCTTGATGAGCAGAAATCCTCGCCGACGCCTTGTCATGCAGCATGCTGTGCAGGTTGGGAGACGAGGAAAAACGATTCAGACGACCACAACATTGCGAAGATGGGAGGAGAACCATGTCCCACTGGGCGTGCCAATTGGTTTGACATGAGAAAAATCTTAATGCGCTCCAGATGAAGGGAAGAGGGGGAGTTTGATTTGTCTCATGCGCCGGGGAAAACAAAAGTGTGCGGGCGTGCCAGTGTACATAGCACACACAAAAAAATGGTATGGGAAGCAAGTATTTCATTAATCTCATCGGATAAATAAAATTACAAGACCCCATAAAAAAAGGAATGCGCTCCGTGGCCTACTAGCGCGGCTGCCCGACTATGGCGATGTGCGGTCTCCTGGTTCCCGGCCTCAAAAGCTCCTAGCTAATTACTCCCTGGTTGCTCCGCCGAGATACCTCGATTAAACCGTGTGGTCATCTTCGCTGCCTTCGCTTGTGTTCTCCATGCATGATGATGATGGTGTGTGTATGGTGTGGGCGGCGGCAAAGCCCGTGTCCTCATCGGTACACGCGTCGCCAAAACTTGGCTTTGTGTTGGCTACATTCGCCCGCCGCCATCGCTACCGCCGGTCGACAACGCTGATGTAGTCGGTGTTGAAGTTGCATGGGTCCTGCTCGCTCGGACTTTTTATGATGTAACGGATTCATTAGGTGTGCAAGGGTTCGCCACGGGAGTATTCTTATGGAGACCGGCGCGGTGTAAAACCAACGCCGCTCAGACGGTAGTGCTCGTGGTTGGCGCCGCTCGACCGACGCCGTGTTTACGGCGGTCCTCCAAGACAAGGGCGCCGCCATGGGGCCATCGGAAGTTAGTGTTGGCAAAGTGACGCCGCTTCGCCATCACGCCATCTTCATGGGCTCCGGTCGTGGAGACCGCCATGTGGCACCATCTTCTCCTCTAGGTCATGGACAGATCGCATCTCTCGCTTCTGCTGCGGCAGCACCAAGGGTGTGTGTTATCTTCTTGGCTCCGTGTTGCGGGCTCCATCTTGACGAGGTAGACATTGATAGTGATGTCCCGCGAGCTCCATGCCTCCGCCGCCCTTCCCAAAGATGCGGTGGCATCCTCGCGAGCTCCATGCCTCTGTCCAGCTTGATGATGTTGATGTTGGTGGTGTCCTCCTGCAAGCTCCATGCCAGGATTCTCCACGGTACCGGTGTTGGCGCTACGCCGCCTTGGTGAGCTCCGTGCCGCCATCCAAGGCGGCACGGTAGCAGATCGCGTGCAGCCTCCACGCCTTTGTCCTCCATGGCATCGACTTGATAAGAAGATGACGGCATCGCCCCAGCGAGCCCGCTCGCCATCCTCCGCTGCACGCGGCACCATCCTCACGCGCGCCGGCTTCGGCTCCAACATGACGTAGATGTCGGTGGCATCTCATGGGCGCCACGCCCGCCCTCTAGCTCCAGATGACGAAGGCGGATGGCGGGCGCCCTTCCCGTGAGCTCCCGTCACAACCTTGCGCACGAGGTTCATGCTTTGACATTGGCGCCATCTTTGCGAACTCCGTGGCACCATCGACCCGAGCCTCCATGCCTTCATTCTCCATAGCGCTGGCTTGATGAAGTTGACATCGGCATCATCTTGGCGAAATCCACGCCGCGATCCGCTGTGGCATGGCGGCGCATCTCTCGCGAGCCTCCCCACCTTCGCCTCCATTGCGCCAAATTGATGAAGAAAACGAGGGTGTCGCCCTAGCAAGCTCCATGTCGCCATCTCTGTAACACCTCGATGCGGCTATATCTCCCACGTGTCAAGCACGACTTAGAGGCATAACCGCATTGAAAGCAATGTCGCAAGTGAGGTAATCTTCACACAACCCATGTAATACATAAGGAAAGAGATACATAGTTGGCTTACAATCGCCACTTCACACAATTACATGAATAAAGCATTACAACATCTAGATACAATCAAGGTCCACTACGGAACCAAAATAAAAGAAGAACCCCAAATGCATAAAGGTCCCCTGGCCGACCCCAACCGGGCTCCACTCATCGACCAACTAGAACGAAACAACACAAAGGGCAAGATCTTCATCGAGCTCCTCCTTGAGCTTGGTTGGCCACCGCCGGTAACATAGGCACCGCAAACTGGTTTTGAAGTATCCGTGAGCCACGAGGACTCAAAGAATCCCATTACCATGGGTATTAAGACTAGCAAAGCTTAATGGGAAAGGAAGGGGTAAAGTGGTGAGGTTGCAAGAGCGACTAAGCATGATATGGTGGCTAACATACGCAAATGAGAGCGAGAAGAGAAACAAAGGAACGGTCGTGAACTAGCAATGATCAAGAGGTGATCCCGAACACCTACTTACGCCAAACATAACACGTAAACCGTGTTCACTTCCCGGACTCGCCAGAAGAGACCATCACGGCTACACACTCGGTTGATACATTTTAATTCGGATCCGTGTCAAGTTATCTACAACCGACATTAACAAATTCCCATCTCGCCACATAACCGCGGCACGGCTCGAAAGTTTATACCTGCAGGGTGTCCCAACTTAGCCCATGACAAGCTCTCGCGATCAACGGCGAATAGACCTTCTCCCAGAAGACCCGATCACCTCGAATCCCGTACATCAAGACATTTCGACAATGGTAAAACAAGACCAAAGAAGCCGCCTCGATGCACCGGCTAATCCCGATAGGAGCTGCACATATCTCGCTCTCGAGCAACACCGGATAAGCGGCGACAGTACCGACGTAACCAAGTTGCTAAGGGATGGTCCCGCATGGTGCTCTAGTTTGACCAACGCTAGACAAGCACCGCCCGGGGGCTATAATAAAGATGACCTCGAGAGAGCGACTCCCAAGGAAAAGTAGGTGGTGGTGAGGCAAATGGTAAAAGTCAAAGTTGGACCTTGCTGGACAAGTTTTATTCAAAGCAAACTGTCAGGGGCCCATAAATCACCCGACCGTAAGGGACACAAAATTGGGAACATAACACCGGTATGACGGAAACTAGGGCGGCAAGAGGAACAAAACACTGCATAAGGCCGAGCCTTCCACCCTTTACCAAGTATATAGATGCATTAATAATATAAGAGATATTGTGATATCCCAACCAAAATCCTGTCCACCATGGAGAAATCTTCAACTTCACCCGCAACTAGCAATGCTATAAGAGGGCTGAGCAAAGCGGTAACATAGCCAAACAACGGTTTGCTAGGAATGGTGTCAAAGGTTAGAGGTTCATGGCAATTTGGGATGGCTTGATAAACAGTAATAGGTAGCGCAAGATAGCGATAGAACGAAGCAACTAGCATAGCAATGATAGTAGTGAGATCCAGTAGAAGGGTCATCTTGCCTGAAATCACGCAAGGAAGAAGAACGAGTCCAAGAAGAAGATGAAGCCACGAAGACGAACCACACGTAGACGAACGAATCCTCACGATCGCAACGAAACAGGAACTAACAAGAAGAAAGCACACAACATAGGTAAACACACCACACATGAACAAGGCATGATGCACAACAAGCATGATGCATGACCAAGCTACATGAAGCTACTCATGGCAAGAGATGATGCAAACAAGAACAACACATCAAGGCAAGTTTAAATGAGGCCGAAACAACATATAACAATTCCGTAAGTCCTCATATGCAAATTTCGAAATTGGTCCAGAACTGAATAAACCTTAGGTTCAAGTTGTTAAACAGCAAGTTAAGATGCACCAAGATGATCTACACGAAATTCTAGTCAAGTTACATATAAAGTTCATTAGATTCGGAGCTACGGGCTAGAAGATATGAGCAAAACAAGTTAAACATGGCATTGATGCAAAATGCACCCAAACATCAAGCAAACACACCAAAACAAGGATGCAACATGATAATATGAAACTACATGCAAAATCAAGCAAGTTTCATATAGAGCACACTCAAAACGGAGCAACGGTGCAACACACACACACTATACAAGTCATAGCAACAATCTGTCCAAAACAGCAACTAGGCATCTTACAAGCATCAAAACAACAAGCTACAGCACCCCAACATAAGAACAAAAGGCATGGACATGAAGTACACGTAAAGCATAACAAAACGTGAACACTGAGCTATCTCCAGAAACAACTAGAACATGCTCAAAAGACATGGAGATAATGCAAATAATAAGGCTGGACCAGACTTTTAGCGTAAATAACATCAAAGTTGCAATGTTTAGAGCTATCAAACAACATGTTACAGAACTTATCATGGCAAACAAAGGCATGGCATGATACTACTAAATGCATAGAACAACAGTCCTCATCGACCATGAGCCAAAAGGGCACGGAAAATATGATGGCACCCATGTAAACATGGCTAGTTATATAACAGATTCATAACATGGCAGAACAACATAATAAGTAGGCATGTTCGTGAGCTTGAACCACTCACCACAGAGCAATACATGACATGGCAAGGCAACCAACAGTAAGAAGGCATGTTTATGAAGCTAAGCATGGCAAGAGCAAGGTCATAGGGTACATGGATCACTAGGAAAACACATGGGAACTAGTGAACTTAATGTTAACAGTCGACAACAACATTTTCAAGCAACTTTAGAGCAAGATATGAACAAAATGCAAAACAAACAACAAACAACAAAAGAAACAAAAACCCAACCACGGAGGAAAATCATATGGCATCTCCGGAAAAAGGCAAGAGTTGGAGTTATGAATATGGAAAGTTGTATCCGGGGTGTTACAACACTCCACCACTACGAGAGGATCTCGTCCCGAGATCTAGGATGGCACCGGAGGGAAAAGGAAGAGGAAGAGTAGAGGTAAAACTAAGTTGCTTCTTTGACGAACGAGTGAAACCATGAACCTTGAGAGGTTGAGCAATTTAAAAGAAAGAGTACAACAGAGATGAACGAGATTGCAAACAATCCGGTTAAATGGATAAGCAAGAAAAGAACATGATCCTCACAAAACGAGGTGATGGGTGAAGAGCACAACATCACAATGCCTCTGTAACGAAAGAATAGAAGTTAGAATGTTGAGATAAAGGGACGGAGAAGAAAATGACAACTTTTGCCACAAGTGAACTTGGAAAGCATCCTTGCAAAGAAGAATCGAACGGAGTTGTTGGAAAATCAACAACGAAAAGCACAAGCTTGTTGTGGGCTTATGGCAAACATCTCAAAATGATGAGGTGACAACCGCCACTAATGGAAACAATTGATTAGATTGAGAGCACCACAAATAGCTACATTCCTTAGGAAAGGCTTTAGGTGAAATCTATACCAAGATAACTCCAAAGAAGAGACTGATGGATTTAAAATACCTCATTCTTGACAACATATGAATCATGAAACAAGAAGGAAATTGTCAAGAATGATATAACACCATCTCAAATGATAAGGTAGAAAGAATTGCACTTTGAATGCAAGAAGAGACGCCAAAACAAAACATGTGTTGAGCACCATGTTTATTTTGAGTATAGCTTGGTTATTCTTAGCTTCAAGAGAAATCTTGAAGAACAATTGAAGAATGAAAAGAATCCTTGATTTAACCACCACTCCGTAATAAACGGATGATAAAAAGAAAGAGAAGTTGAAAACACAAGGTGAAGCCTCATGATGATTTAGATGGAGCTCGCTATGAGATAATTGAGAGCTTGGAACTCCGGAAAGGAAAAGATGAAACAACTGAAATCGAGAATTTATTCATCAAGAACAAACTCCGAAAGAAGGAATTAATCACTTGGATGAAACAAGAACAAGAATTATGTTATGCGTATCCTTCACCAATTTAAATTGATGACAAGCAACGGATTTGGCATACTACTTATCCTCGTTGAAAAAGGATTAAAAGAGATATATCAAAACTTGAGAAGGTCTTCAACGAACCACCGGTAGGATTGGAACAACAAATGAATTGATATGATGAACAAGGAAGAGAGATCTTGAAAGAACCACCGTAAGAATTGAAAATGAATGTAGCAAAGGCACACTTCACCGGGAAGAATTTGAAAACTATTGAAGATACTTGAAGGGATTTAGATACATGAGAACGAAGAGACATGAACTGATTAGAGGATATTTGAACGATGCACCGGTAAGATTTGGAGAATGAAAGCTCAAATCTAAGAATGAAGAATTATGACATGATGGCCTTCGGAAGAAAGAAATGGAAACAACTCATGAAATGCTCCGGATGGTAAGAAAAGAGTTGTCACGATCAAAACAATTATGAGGATAGCATGAAGCTAGAACCATGAACCTTGAAGAGAATAGAGCAAGATTAAAGAGAAACTCTTCTTCGGTCTTCAAATGATGAGAATGACAACGAGAAACATCACCAAGAATTATTGAGGCACACCGGAAGAATCAAAAACGAAGAGGTTGAGCCAACTATGAAAAATAATTTGAAAGATCTTGGAGAAGGCATGTGACTGATGAAAATTCATTCTTACGTCAAACTTGGAGAAGAATTTAGGATAGCTCTGGGAAAATAGAAGAGTCAGGTAAGATCCTGGGAAAAGACCTGTGGGTTAGGGCCCACTCAAGAGAAACACCGTTGAAATGATTTAAAGAGATATTGCACCGGTTGAATTAAATGGCTTGAATGAGATAAGAGCCTCATAATAACTTGAACGGATAGAGAATGGAAACACGGAACTTCTGAGAACACTCCGGATCAAATGAATAGCAAGAGGTGAGTGATTGAGAGGTGCACCGGCATGAGAAAGCATTTGACATGAGGAAAGGAATATTATCAACACTGAAAGCTTGAATAGGATCCACCGGAGAAGAAACAACAATGAAGGATGACGAACTAGTAGAACATCTTCTTGAGAACCACCGGGTAAGAACATTGACGGAAAAGAATGGAGAAACTTCCCACAAATAAAAGGATACATGATTAAGGAATCTGAGTCCTTGAAGAAAAGGGTGGAAGGGTGGGGAAAAACAAAGACAACTTGGGATGAACAAAACAAACACCGTTGAGAAAACTTAGATTTGATCTTGGATGGGAAAATGATGGGATCCACTTGAAGAGAAGCACACCGTTGGAAAGGAGTTGACATGACAAAATCAATGATCAAAAGGATTAGTATTCACATAGCAATATGAGAACACCGCTTAGGAAAGGTATGGATTCAACATTTGACATCAAGCAACTCAATACCACAAATAACACAAAACAAAGGATTTGGCTTGCAGAATAAGCCGAATAAATACATATGATAGAGATTTAACCAATCCCATATCATGCATCTGTCGAAAAGATATTCTAGGAGCTACTTGAATTCCCACTATAAAACTCAAACTTTCGGGTTATGCAACCGTGTTAGGGATACAGGAAGCAATATATCTCACCCAAACTAACAATACCTACACCTAGCTGTATCCATCCGTCAACACATAACCGAGAAACCTTCGAAATCGTGGTACCTCAACCTTCAAAAGCATCCATTATACAAGTCATGGCAATACTCTCGACTCACCTCAAGATCGGGTTATCGGGTTATCTCACCAACAACCGCATAAAAAGATTTTCGATGTCGGCGCATTAAACTCGTATTCCGTAATCTGCAACGATAAAATTATGACGACAACACCTTAGAGCTCAACTCCCGGACACTTCCACTAAACCCCCGACAGAGGCACCAAGACAATGTTCTCATCATAAAACCATCGAACGATTCCAAGATACCCGTGATCCTAAAAAATTTTTAGTGAAATTTGAGAAGAGAAGAGTCAAAACTCTACGTTAGGAGACCTCACCAGAGCGATGAAGGACTGAGGAGTAAAAAGAATTCCTAACTCTCCGATATATATAATCCTAAATGACTCAAAACATTTTTCTAGACACAACTCGCCGCTAAAAACGATCAAGCAAAGGGGGCTCCTAAGGTCGGGAAGGCTCGATTACCAACTTATATCACCTCGATGCGCTATATCTCCCACGTGTCAAGCACGACTTAGAGGCATAACCGCATTGAAAGAAATGTCGCAAGTGAGGTAATCTTCACACAACCCATGTAATACATAAGGGAAAGAGAAACATAGTTGGCTTACAATCGCCATTTCACACAATTACATGAATAAAGCATTACAACATCCAGATACAATCAAGGTCCGACTATGGAACCAAAATAAAAGAAGAACCCCAAATGCGACAAAGGTCCCCGATCGACCCCAACTGGGCTCCACTACTGATCAACTAGAACGAAACAACACAAAGGGCAAGATCTTCATCGAGCTCCTCCTTGAGCTTGGTTGCGCCACCGCCGGGTAACATAGGCACCGCAAACTGGTTTTGAAGTATCCGTGAGCCACGAGGACTCAAAGAATCCCATTACCATGGGTATCAAGACTAGCAAAGCTTAATGGGAAAGGAAGGGGTAAAGTGGTGAGGTTGCAGCAGCGACTAAGCATGATATGGTGGCTAACATACGCAAATGAGAGCGAGAAGAGAAACAAAGGAACGATCGTGAACTAGCAATGATCAAGAGGTGATCCTGAACACCTACTTACGTCAAACATAACACAGAAACCGTGTTCACTTCCCGGACTCCGCCGAGAAGAGACCATCACGGCTACACACTCGGTTGATACATTTTAATTCGGATTTGGTGTCAAGTTATCTACAACCGGACATTAACAAATTCCCATCTGCCACATAACATGGCACGGCTCGAAAGTTTATACCCCGCAGGGTGTCCCAACTTAGCCCATGACAAGCTCTCGCGATCAACGAAGGAATAGACCTTCCCAGAAGACCCGATCAGTCTTGGAATCCTGCACATCAAGACATTTCGACAATGGTAAAACAAGACTAGCAAAGCCGCCTCGATGCACCGGCAATCCCGATAGGAGCTGCACATATCTCGTGCTCGTGGCAACACCGATAAGCGAAGCGCATAGGTACCGACGTAACCCAAGTTGCCAAGGGATGGTCCCGCACGGTGCTCTAGTTTGACCAACGCTTAGACAAGCAATCGTGCCGGGGGCTATAATAAAGATGACCTCGAGAGAGCGACTCCAAGGAAAAGTAGGTGGTGGTGAGGCAAATGGTAAAAGTCAAAGTTGGGCCTTTGCTGACAAGTTTTATTCAAAGCGAACTGTCGGGGGTCCTATAAATCACCCGATCAAGTAAGGGACGCAAAATCCGGGAACATAACACCGTATGACGGAAACTAGGGCGGAAAGAGTGGAACAAAACACTAGGCATAAGGCCGAGCCTTCCACCCTTTACCAAGTATATAGATGCATTAATAATATAAGAGATATTGTGATATCACAACCAAAATCCTGTCCACCATGGAGAAATCTTCAACTTCACCTGCAACTAGCAACGCTATAAGAGGGGCTGAGCAAAAGCGGTAACATAGCCAAACAACGGTTTGCTAGGAATGGTGTCAAAGGTTAGAGGTTCATGGCAATTTGGGATGGCTTGATAAACAGGTAATAGGTAGCGCAACATAGCAATAGAACGAAGCAACTAGCATAGCAATGATAGTAGTGAGATCCAGTAGAAGGGTCATCTTGCCTGAAATCACGCAAGGAAGAAGAACGAGTCCAAGAAGAAGATGAAGCCAATGAAGACGAACCACACGAGACGAACGGATCCTCACGATCGCAACGTAAACAGAACTAACAAGAAGAAAGCACACAACATAGGTAAACACACCACACATGAACAAGGCATGATGCACAACAAGCATGATGCATGACCAAGCTACATGAAGCTACTCATGGCAAGAGATGATGCAAACAAGAACAACACATCAAGGCAAGTTTAAATGAGGCCGAAACAACATATAACAATCCTTGTAACTCCAGCGGCAGTCTCGTGACTCCATCAAGAAGCTTCGAGTAGTCTCGCCTCTTCCATCAGCGGTGCTAAAAAAGTGGGTCGGGTTGTCCTATGTTCCAAGGTTGACTTGGACGAGGTCATCGGCGGTGCGCCTCCATCTTCTAACTCTTGTGGTGCCGATATGGAGCTAAGATCCTCGGAGTTACTTGGCTCACCGCTGGCAGAGTGTTGTTGATGAGGAACGGTGGACAAAGTGTCGGAGTCAATGCTCGGCGAGATGGAAGTGGTGTAGCACTCATGTTCCACCACCGCTCCTCCTCTTCATCGGGACGCCGAGGTGCGCATCCCATCGTATGGTGCATTGGATTGCCAAGGACGGATATCATGGCATGCTGGTATGTTGCACCCGCATTCTTCATCCCAAAAGGCATGCCAGTGTTGTAGAAGTCTCCCTCTGACATCGGTCACCCTTTGTCTCCTCGGTTCTTGGGCGCCGAATCGAAGCTTCCCTCATTGCTAGGGCTGTCGAGGTTGATGTAGCCAAGCCCAAACTTTGGTTGAGCTTTGCCTTTTTGCTTGATGAGGTCTTCCGCTTGTCCCCACCATTCCTCGATATGGAGGGTGGTGGAGGCATCCTCTGTTCCCCAAGAGTGATCCCGACCTTCTCCAACAAGCTAACCATCTTGGGCTCCGCCTTCATTGTCAATAGTACCTCCTCCGATCACTACAAGTTTGGGAAATTCAAATACAAAATCATATTGTTTTACTCAAGGACCTTGTAGAAAATGGTCTGGACTCTAGATGCATAAATTAGGGATAGCCCAAACCTCCAATGGGGAAGTCACGAGACATAGAGCGATGGGGGCTGTACACCTTGAGCTCCTTGCATTTCCTCCACTTCTTTATTCTTCTTCTATCGGCTATCGGTATGGGCGATCTTCCTTCCGAGGGTTGCGTGCCCATAGCGTGATGGGTGGTGGTGCATCATTGCTGTGTGTTAGCATCGTGGAGCCTTCTCGGCACCGAGAGCTTCCCAAAGTTAAACAAATGGGCTCTCGCGCACCAAACTTGATGAAGAAGTGGCAGCTCTTGAGAAATTGTTGTAGCCAACCTCAAAGATGATTGGCGCTGACGCCGAACCTTGCCTTCAATAGTAATGGGATCGCTGACCAGGCATAGAAGATCCTATTCCACATGATGTCGCGTAACCCCCACCGCAATTGGGAAGAGGGGCTATAGTCATACCGCTACAGATGAAGATGATCGCCACGGACTTGGCTCCTGGACCGAGAGGAGGATACCTTGCATCGCATGGTAAGCTCAGATCATGGGGAGTTTATCTCAGCTACTCGCCCAAAACTTGGTTTGGTCAAGAGATCCACTGCCAGCGCCTAACCGCTGGTCGCTATCTACAACGGGAAGTAGTATCAGATCCGCATGGTGAGACTCCTGACAAAGATAAGGAGATATGTTGCCGATGATGCGCTTTTGTGTGCCGCTAGCGCCGAGGAACTTGCATTGATGGAGGGTGGATGGCATGACGCGTACTTGTGGATCCACGGTCTTCCTAGAAGGGCGGAGTAGGAGGTATTCGCCGATGACGCATTTAACAAAGACCTTGAAGCTAAAAGTTGACATCCGGATCTTCAATGTAATGGCACCCAGCGAGGCTTCCCTTGGTTGTCGGGCCGCAGATCATCACGCCAGAGCCTCCAAGTCGCCCACCGTAAAACCTGCCCGTGTCAAACTCAAGAGGAAGAATGTTCACGGCAGACCCTGGGTCTATGAGGATCCTGCGAAGATGTGCAACACCAATATTACCTTCCACATACAGTGGCCAGTTGTGGTCACCATCATCTATGAGCTTGTCCTCTTCATCGAACGTGATCTCGTTCACGAACAAGGGGCTGGAGCAAAGACGGTGTTTTGCCATGGACACCTCGTAGAGTTCCGAGACTTGGAGCGCCTTGATAAGGGCCTCGTGAAGGTCGAGTAACATCATGAGCGCGCCGTGCACACTCAAAAGTACCGAATCCGCTGAGGTGGGCGGCGATGTTGTAGTCAACGCCACGGCCTTCATCTTCTCTTGGCCTTGGTGTTTGTATTCTCCCCGCAAAGGCGCTTACTTTGGGGCTGGCTTCGCACCTTGTCGACTTGATATTTAGTGGTTCGTAGGACCTGCCCTCAAGTAGCTTCATGTTCACCTCTTCCAACGGCACTTCCTTTGTTGCTCTTCGTGTGGAGGTCGCCGCTCTTCGTGAGTAAACACGTTTTCGAAGGAGTGTCGCTGTTGTCATGGATGACACCGCAACTCTATGCTTGGTGATTGGGGTGAGTTGGTCTTCTTGAACTTTCTCCACCTCCTTGCCTGCTCTCACCGGGTGGCAAGAACTGCGCCAAGGTTGGTAGCACACGCCCCGGTCGAGGAAAAGGCTCGTCTCCCTCTGACATAGGGACAAATCTTGGCGGAGGCCGACGGACTTGCATCGAACTTCCTTAGAATTTTGGGGAGCACGCTCGCTAAACCGGTGAGGATATCAGGTGGAAGCCTCTTGCGTACGGCCTTCGGTGCAATATCCTCCAAGGCTCCTCTTCGGGAATGGCTAGGGTCACCTGGGGCCGAAAGGGAGATACCTGCGTCTTGGAGAGGACGAGGTTGGATAGCTGGTCTTGAACTTGGGCCAGTGGCACCCATGTTTCTTCGAGCTCCGTGGCTTCACTGGATGAGATGGTAACTTCATGCTCACCATGTTTATCGCATTGGTAACTGGGTTGATAGCTTCGGGTCAAGGTTGATCTTCATTAATGGCTCTTTGAGCCATTCTTTGAACGCGACACAATCTTCAAGGACATGTCCCACATACCGTGATATGGGCCAAATAAAGGATTATCTGTCATCCTCACCGATCAGCCTCCGAGGCTCGTAAGTTCAAGGCCCGATGCTCCATAACCTGGTCGAACATGTCCTTGATGAGCTCCCGACGGAAGACGATCGCTTTGAGGAGCTCTTGATCGACGGGCGCGCTTCCTCCGGCTTGTTTGCCTCTTGCACCCAAGATGGGCATATGGCTCGGTGCGCATTTAGAAGACCTTGGTGGTGTTTGTTTCGCTGGTGCCTTCACCGCTACCGTTGTTGACTTGTTTGGACATTGAGGCGAAGCACTTGGATCAAATGCGATGGCATTCTTATAGAGCTCCATTATCCGGTGACTTTCAAACTCAAGCGTGGGCGCTACCGCCATGCCGAGGGCACTAAAAGTTCTAGGCTCACGCCAAGAGACTTCAGTGACCAATGTTCCGCATCCCGCGGACACACATCTCAATGGCATCCTCGAGGTGCATCTCCTCGGCGAGACGCGATAACTATTATGGAAGCGGACGATGTAGTCATCAATGGACACATCTTCGTTGTCGATTTGCACCAGCTTGACAATGGAGAAGTCCTTCTTCATGGCAATGAAGTGCTTGAAAACCTCTTTCATGACCGCCTAACTCAATGGACCCAACCGTAAACGGTTGTACCAATGGAAGGCGGCCCGTTAATGACCCTGAAAATTGGCGAAGGAGAAGTGATGGGCTGTTTGCGTGTCGCAGCATGCCGCTGGCACGCCAAGTGCTCCTCGCATCACCGGTTCCATCAAATTGACGGAACTTTGTGGTGCCACCTCGGGATACACCATCATGTCATGCCATGCCTCGTAAGGCTTCTAGCTCACTTTGAGGTGCGAGGGCTTGATCTATCGCCATTTGCTTCAACTTGTCCACCATATCCCCGACCATGTCATGGTAGTCCTTTAGCATAACTGCGCGTGGTACTGCGTTGGCAGAACCAATAGGGCTAACCCAAGGCCGAGCTTGTGTGCTGGGGTCGTGTTGAGGCACATCATTTAAGGTCACCCTAGTAGGAGGGCCCACCTGAAGTTCCTCCTCTTGCAGATCGACCATTCGCACAAAGACGCCTGTGGAGGGACGCTTTGTTGTTCATCATGAGCTCAATAAACTAGTCAAGCTTTGACGCCAATCGTTAATCGTCTGGCGCTGGCTTCTCACTTCTTCTAGATACACTTCTTTTGGTGCTACTATTTTCAAAGACTTGGGCCATGGATGCCATCACGGGTGACTTGGCAGCAGGATCTTGATCCACAAGGTTTTCACCATGATTCACCATGCAAACGGGCGCGTGTGGAGGTCTTCATCACCGCCTCATAATCTGACAAAACCGATGAAGCTAGTTCATGGTAACGAGTGTGGACGACTCTCCAACGATCGCGAGGAGGATGAGTCGGAGAAATCTCCTTCATCGCCAAGGTGGTCTTGGCACTCTCCATCTCTAGGAAACCCATCCTTCACGCCTTTGATGAGCGATGGATTTTAATCTTGTATTGCCCCCGCCGTCCGCAACTTGTCGCCGCCCTTCAAGGTCTTAAGGAAGCCTTGATGTAATGTCGTGTAGTGACGCTTGTATATATCTTCATTTTGTGATGTGCTCCTCCACCTAATGAGTTTTCCTCGTTGTCACAGAAGACACGCGGCTCTAGATCTTGCAGCTTCTTGTGACATTGATGAGCTTATCTTGGCATCCCTTCGCACCCCTGAATCATGCACCAACATGGCCAAGGTGCGGTAGGAAGGTCCTCCGAAGTCCGCCTTTGGGTTCGCATGATCTCTTCTTGCGATAGTCGAACCCTCGGTGATGGGGAGGTCGCCATCCATTACTTGACCGCTTGGCTGCACTCCAAGAGTACCGCACATGGCAAGGTTCTTCTTAGTTGATTCCTTTGCTTTTTCAGCCCTGCTAGGCTTGAGCTTCCATCTTGGTCCATCCTTTCGAGGGAACAAGAGGAAACTCGTGGGAAGTGTGGGAGGGCAGCGGTTGCACCCGAAAGCTACTTCATTATTGGAGGAGGACGAAGCTATTTCTTCGACGCCTTCCATCGGTGTGGCTGCCGGCGCTGGCATCTCGATTTCTAGTAGGGTGTCAGGTAGTAGCTTCACCCGCTCATCATTCTTCCGTGAAGGATGAAGAAAGAACCCTTGCTCCCTTGCTCTGCTTCTCATGGACGCCTTGCATGGTTTCGGCGCCAACCGCTGAGCAAGTAGCTATACCGCCATGCCGCCCAAGTCGGGGAGATGCGAAATTTGATCCTCGTTATTTTCTTGAACGACTCCCCACCATCGGGTCGTGAACGCATTCGAGTGTGTCAGGACTAAGTCCTCAAGTTCTTTATAATTAACATGGCTTCTCCCACACCTCTCGGCTATGCTCTGCTGGAAAGATACCATCCCTTTGCACCGTAGCGCATGAGGAGTGTTGGTGCAGGCACCTCACGGATGATGAAGTCCCGTCCGCATCGTCAGAAGTTGTGGCCGATCTCTCACCGAGGTGACAAAGGTCATGGTGGAAGTGACAATGAAGGTTCCCATTGTTGCCACAGGAGTGGGCCGAGGGTCCTCTCATCGCTTTGACGCCTCGCCGGGAGGCGAATTTCGTGGTGGAAGTGTCGGCCAAAGGTTCCCGTGGTTGCCAATGTTGAGTGGGTCGCCGTCCCTCTCATCATCTTGATGTTTGATCATCGATTCCAACATGGAGGCATGTTGGAATATCTCCGGTGGGAAGTGTCGAGTTGGTGAAAGTCCGGGCGCCTCATGTTGAGGACGATGACTTGGGGCTTGACGCCTCATCCTTCCCCGCAGCTTGAGACTGGCGCACTTGGCGTCATGGATCTTGGAGCCTCGATTTGTTCATCTACTTGGAGTTGGCGTTTCGTCAGAGGTCGCCGCCCCGGGAGCGGGTGCCTCATGCCAAGGGTGGAAAACCTGTTATTCTTGGGAGAGACCTTCCGCCGAAGGTTGAGAGGACAGCCGCCCATGCACCCCTTCTCGCGGTCGCCAATGTCGAGGGAGACAGAGGGCCCGGTATAATGGGCTCTTTGCATGAGCCGCCGCCCCAACTTCTTCATGATGGCGCCTCACCAGCTCCTTGACCTTGCATGGCTCATATGCTCAATCATCAGGAACAAGTCATACGGAGGTTAAGGTGCCAAAGTGAACACCTTATCAGCTAGGTCCATGGCGCCGAGGGACCGATCCTCCTCCGACACCGCTCGAGCGATGGAAGCTATCTGCTGGTGGAGTAATTGTACCGCGTACTTCCTCCTGTAAAGGCGAGGGATGAGGGCTATCCGACAAACGAGCGCGGCCATGAGCCCACGCAGGTTATGGGACATGGCCTCCAAACCTCGAGAAGCTCTCTACCTCGTGCGCCAAGGAGTTGGCTTCGACGACTCTGGAGTGTGTAGTCGTGGTAGGGGTGTGGAGGACGCTGCACCAGCTGCCGCTGCGGCCCGTGCGGAGGCGCTGATATGCCTCCACATCTCCTTTCAAATCTGCCCTTGTCGACCTTCAACAGGCGCAGCTCAAGCATTAGCTCGCGATGCTCCTTCTTCACCTTGGTAGCCTCCCGCCTTTAGTGTCGACCGCACAGCTTGAACTGCGCAGGATCTTGAGCTTGATGCATGTAGACCTTTCTCGCCAAGCTCGATGATCATTATGGGCTTACATCGATCCAAACCGATCATTACCGCCCGAAGTTGCTTCCACGGAGATTCCACCGCATGAAAGGGATCTTGATGAGCAAATCCTCGCCGACGCCTTGTCATGCATGCTGTGCAGGTTGGGGAGACGAGGAAAACGATTCAGCACCACAACAACATGAAGATGGAGGATGTCCCATCGGGCGGCAATTGGTTTGACATGAGAAAAATCTTAATGCCCAGATGAAGGGAAGAGGGGAGTTTGATTTGTCTATGCGCCGGGAAAAAAAGAAAGGGCGCACAAAGGTACATAGCACACACAAAAAATGGTATGGGAAGCAAGTATTTCATTAATCTCATCGGATAAATAAAATTACAAGACCCCATAAAAAAGGAATGCCTGCGGGCCTACTAGCGCCGGCCCGCTCGACTATGGCGATGTGCGGTCTCCCGTTCCCGGCCTCAAAAGCTCCCAGCTAATCATTCCCGGGTTGCCCGCGAGATACCCGATTAAACCGTGGTCATCTTCGCCGCCTTCGCTTTGTGTTCTCCATGCATGATGATGATGGTGTGTGTATGGTGGGCGGCGGCAAAGCCCGTGTCCATCGGGTACACGGTCGCCAAAACTTGGCTTTGGTGGGCCACATTCGCCCGCCATCGCCTGCCGGGTCGACAACGCATGTAGTCGGTTAAGTTGCATGGGTCCTGCTCGCTCGGACTTCTTTATGATGTAACGGATTCATTAGGTGTAAGGGTTCGCCACGGGAGTATTCTTATGGAGACCGGCCGGTAAAACCAACGCCGTCAGACGGTAGTGCTCGTGGTTGGCGCTTCGCCTGATCGACGCGTTACGGCGCGTCTCCAAGACAAGGGCGCTACCATGGGGCCATCGAAGTTAGTGTTGGCAAAGTGACGCCGCCGCCATCACGCCATCTTCATGGGCCCGGTCGTGGAGACCGCTATGTGGCACCATCTTCTCCTAGGTCATGGACAAGACGATTTCCCGCTTCGCAAGGCAGCACCAAGGGTGTGTTATCTTCTTGGCTCCGTGTTGGGCTCCATCTTGACGAGGTAGACATTGATAGTGATGTCCCCATGAGCTCCATGCCTCCGTCAGTCCTTCCCAAAGATGCGGTGGCATCCTCGCGGCTCCATGCCTCGTCCAAATTTTTGATGATGTTGATGTTGGTGGTGTCCTCCTGCAAGCTCCATGCCGATTCTCCACGGTACCAGCATACGCCGTTTTGAGTGAGCTTCATGTCGCCATCCAAGGCATTTAAGAGTGTGATTAAAGCGGCGCAGCTCACGTCATTCTCCATGGCATCGATTTTGATAAGAAGATGACGGCATCGCCCCAGCAGCCTGCTCGCCATCCTCCGCGCACGCGGCACCATCTCTTTACTGCACGGGCTCCTGACGAAGTAGATGTCGGTGGCATCTCAATGGCGCCACGCCCGCCCTTCAGCTCAAATACCAAGTGGATGGCGGGCGCCCTTCCCGTGAGCTCTCATTGCACAATCCTTATGTGACGAGGTTCATGCTTTGACATTGGCGCCATCTTTATGTAATCTGCGGGCACCATCAATTCGAGCCTCCATGCCTTCATTCTCCATAGCGCTGGCTTGATGAAGTTGACATCGCATCATCTTGGCGAACCACCGCGATCCATTGTGGCATGGCGGCGGCATCTCTCTCATGAAATTCCCCATTTTCGCCCATTGCGCCAAATTATGAAGAAAAACGAGGGTGTCGCCCTAGCAAGCTCCATGTCGCCATTCTGACACCCTCGATGCGGCTATATTCCACGTGTCGGGCACGACTTAGAGGCATAACCGCATTGAAAGCAATGTCGCAAGTGAGGTAATCTTCACACAACCCATGTAATACATAAGGAAAGAGATACATAGTTGGCTTACAATCGCCACTTCACACAATTACATGAATAAAGCATTACATCATCAGATACAATCAAGGTCCGACTACGGAACCAAAATAAAAGAAGAACCCCAATGCATAAAGGTCCCCGATCGAATTCCTAACGGGCTCCACTCATCGATCAACTAGAACGAAAACAACACAAAGGGCAAGATCTTCATCGAGCTCCTCCTTGAGCTTGGTTGCGCCACCGCTCAAAACATAGGCACCTGCAAACTGGTTTTGAAGTATCCGTGAGCCACGAGGACTCAAGAATCCCATTACCATGGGTATTAAGACTAGCAAAGCTTAATGGAAAGGAAGGAAGGGTGAGGTTGCAAGAATACTAGCATGATATGGTGGCTAACATGCAAATGAGAGCGAGAAGAGAAACAAAGGAACGGTCGTGAACTAGCAATGATCAAGAGGTGATCCCACCTACTTACGCCAAACATAACACGTAAACCGGTTCACTTCCCGGACTCGCCAGAAGAGACCATCACGGCACACACACTCGGTTGATACATTTAATTCGGATCCGTGTCAAGTTATCTACAACCGACATTAACAAATTCCCATCTACATAACCGCTGGCACGGCCTCGAAAGTTTATACCGCAGGGTGTCCCAACTTAGCCCATGACAAGCTCTCGCGATCAACGGCGAATAGACCTTCCCAGAAGACCCGATCACCCTCGGAATCCTTACATCAAGACATTTCGACAATGGTAAAACAAGACCAAGAGCCACCGATGCAATCGGCTAATCCCGATAGGAGCTGCACATATCTCGTTCTCGTGAGCAACACCGATAAGCGGTTAGACAGGTACCGACGAACCTGCCAGGGATGGTCCTGATAAGTGCCTAGTTTGACCAACGCTAGACAAGCATCGCCCGGGGGCTAATAAAGATGACCTCGAGAGAGCGACTCCTGGAAAAGTAGGTGGTGGTGAGGCAAATGGTAAAAGTCAAAGGGACCTTGCCGGACAAGTTTTATTCAAAGCAAACCTCGTGGGGTCCCATAAATCACCCGACCGCGTAAGGGACAAAAATCGAACATAACACGGTATGACTAATGAAAGGGCAAGAGTGGAAACACTGTGCATAAGGCCGAGCCTTCCACCCTTTACCAAGTATATAGATGCATTAATAATATAAGAGATATTGTGATATCCCAACAAAAACTCGCCCACCATGGAGAAATCTTCAACTTCACCGCAACTAGCAATGCTATAAGAGGGGCTGAGCAAAGCGTAACATAGCCAAACAACGGTTTGCTAGGAATGGTGTCAAAGGTTAGAGGTTCATGGCAATTTGGGATGGCTTGATAAACAGTAATAGGTAGCGTAGCATAGCGATAGAACAAGCAACTAGCATAGCAATGATAGTAGTGAGATCCAGAAGCGTCATCTTGCCTGAAATCACGAAGGAAGAAGAACGAAGAAGAAGATGAAGCCACAAGACGAACCACACGTATTTAACGAATCCTCGACATCGCAACGAAAACAGAACTAACAAGAAGAAAGCACACAACATAGGTAAACACACCACACATGAACAAGGCATGATGCACAACAAGCATGATGCATGACCAAGCCATGAAGCTACTCATGGCAAGAGATGATGCAAACAAGAACAACACATCAAGGCAAGTTTAAATGAGGCCGGAAACAACATATAACAATTCCGTAAGTCCTCATATGCAAATTCTGAAATTGGTCCAGAACTGAATAAACCTTAGGTTCAAGTTGTTAAACAGCAAGTTAAGATGCACCAAGATGATCTACACGAAATTTAGTCAAGTTACATATAAAGTTCATTAGATTCGAGCTACGGCTAGAAGATATGAGCAAAACAAGTTAAACATGGCATTGATGCAAAATGCACCCAAACATCAAGCAAACACACCAAAACAAGGATGCACATGATAATATGAAACTACATGCAAAATCAAGCAAGTTTCATAGAGACACACTAAAACGGAGCAACGTGCAACACACACACTATACAAGTCATAGCAACAATCATCCAAAACAAAGAACTAGGCATCTTACAAGCATCAAACAACAAGCTACAGCACCCCAACATAAGAACAAAAGGCATGGACATGAAGTATAATGAAGCATAACAAAACGTGAACACCGAGCTATCTCCAGAAACAACTAGAACATGCTAAAAAGACATGGAGATAATGCAAATAATAACAGCCAGATTTTAGCGTAAATAACATCAGTTTAAATGTTTAGAGCTATCAAACAACATGTTACAGGAACTTATCATGGCAAACAAAGGCATGGCATGATACTACTAAATGCATAGAACAACAGTCCCTATCGACTATGAGCCAAAAGGGCACGGAAAATATGATGGCACCTATGTAAACATGGCTAGTTATATAATGATTCATAACATGGCAGGAACAATAAGTAGGCATGTTCGTGAGCTTGAACCACTACCACAGAGCAATACATGACATGGCAAGGCAACCAACAGTAAGAAGGCATGTTTATGAAGCTAAGCATGGCAAGAAAAGGTCATAGGGTACATGGATCACTAGGAAACACATGGGAAACTAGTGAACTTAATGTTAATAAAATGACAACAACATTTCAAGCAACTTAGCAAGATATGAAACAAAATGCAAAAACAACAACAAAACAACAAAAGAAACAAAAACCAAATCCACGGAGGAAATTATGGCACCTGAAAAAGGCAAGAGCGGAGTTATGAATATGGAAAGTTGTATCCGGTGTTACAACACTCAATTACTATGAGAGGATCTCGTCCCAGATCTAGGATGGCACCGGAGGGAAAAGAAGGGAAGAGTAGAGGTAAAACTGTTGCTTCTTTGACTAACGAAAGTGAAACATGAACCTTGAGAGGTTGAGCAATTTAAAAGAAAGAGTACAACAGATGAATGAGATTAAAAAACAATCCGGCAATGGATAAGCAAGAGAACATGATCCTCACAAAACGAGGTGATGGGTGAAGAGCACAACATCACAATGCCTCTGTAACGAAGAATAGAAGTTAGAATGTTGAGATAAAGGGACGGAGAAGAAATGACAACTTTGCCACAAGTGAACAAGCATCTTGCAAAGAAGAACAATCTGAGTTGTTGGAAAATCAACAAATTAAAAGCACAAATATGTGGGCTTATGGCAAACATCTCAAAATGATGAGGTGACAAACCGCCACTAATGGAAAAATTGATTTAGATTGAGACAAATAGCTACATTCCTTAGGGAAAGGCTTTAGGTGAAATCTATACCAAGATAACTCCAAAGAAGAGACCGATGATTTAAAATACCTCATTCTTGACAACATATGAATCATGAAACAAGAAGGAAATTGTCAAGAATGATATAACACCATCTCAAATGATAAGGTAGAAAGAATTGCACTTGAATGCAAGAAGAGACGCCTCAAAACAAAACATGTGTTGAGCACCATGTTTATTTTGAGTATAGCTTGATATTCTTAGCTTCAAGAGAAATTTGAAGAACAATGAAGAATGAAAAGAATCCTTGATTTAACCACCACTCCGCAATGGATATTAAAAGAAAGAGAAGGAAAACACAAGGTAGTTTCTCATGATGATTTAGATGGAGCTCGCTATGAGATAATTGAGAGCTTGGAACTCCGGAAAGGAAAAAGATGAAACAACTGAAATCGAGAATTATTCTATGAACAACTCCAAAAAGAAGGAATTAATCACTTGATGAAAAGAAGAAGAATTATATATGCATCCTTCACCAATTTAAATTGATAAGCAACGGATTTGGCATACTACTTATCTCGGAGAAAGGATTAAAAGAGATATATCAAAACTTGAGAAGGTCTTCAACGAACCACCGTAGGATTGAAACAACAAATGAATTGATATGATGAACAAGGAAGAGAGATCTTGAAAGAACCAACCGTAAGAATTGAAATGAATGTAGCAAAGGCACACTTCACGGGAAGAATTGAAACTAATGAAGATACTTGAAGGGATTTAGACATGAGAACGAAGAGACATGAACTGATTAGAGGATATTTGAACGATGCACCGAAGATTTGGAGAATGAAAGCTCAAATCAAGAATGAAGAATTATGACATGATGGCTTCTAAGGAAGAAATGGAAACAACTCATGAAATGTCTTGGGGTAAGAAAAGAGTTGTCACGAATCAAAACAATTATGAGGATAGCATGAAGCTAGAACCATGAACTTGAAGAGAATAGAGCAAGATTAAAGAGAAACCTTCTTCGGTCTTCAAATGATGAGAATGACAACGAGAAACACCACCAAGAATTATTGAGGCACACCGAAGAATCAAAACAAGAGGTTGAGCCAACTATGAAAAGAATTTGAAAGATCTTGGAGAAGGCATTGGATCATGAAAATTCTTACGCCAAACTTGGAGAAGAATTTAGGATAGCTCGAAAATAGAAGAGTCGTAAGATCCTCGAAAAGACTCGTGGGTTAGGGCCCACTCAAGAGAAACACCGCTGAAATGATTTAAAGAGATATTGCACCGTTGAATTAAATGGCTTGAATGAGATAAGAGCCTCAAATAACTTGAACGGATAGAGAATGGAAACATAACTTCTCGAGAACACTCCGGATCAAAATGAATAGCAAGAAGTGAATGATTAAGAGGTGCACCGCATGAGAAAAGCATTTGAAATGAGGAAAGGAATATGATCAATCAAAGCTTGAATAGGATCCACCGAGAAGAAACAACAATGAAGGATGACGAACTAGTAGAACATCTTCTTGAGAACCACCGGTAAGAACATTGACGGAAAAGAATGGAGAAACTTCACACAAATAAAAGGATACTTGATTAAGAATCGAGTCCTTGAAGAAAAGGGTGGAAGGGTGGGAAAACAAAGACAATGGGATGAACAAAACAAACACCGCTGAGAGAAAACTTAGATTTGATCTTATGGATGGGAAAATGATGGGATCCACTTGAAGAGAAGCACACCGTTGAAAGGAGTTGACATGACAAAATCAATGATCAAAAGGATTAGTATTCACATAGCAATATGAGAACACCGCTTAGGAAAGGTATGGATTCAACATTTGACATCAAGCAACTCAATACCACAAATAAACACAAAACAAAGGATTTGGCTTGCGTATAAGCTGAACAAATACATATGATAGAGATTTAACCAATCCCATATCATGCATCCGCTTAAAAGATATTCTAGGAGCTACTTGAATTCCCACCTATAAACTCAAACTTTCTGGTTATGCAACTGTGTTAGGGATACAGGAAGCAATATATCTCACCCAAACTAACAATACCTACATCCAATGTATCCATCCGTCAACACATAACCAAGAAACCTTCGAAATCGTACCTCAACCTTCAAAAGCATCCATTATACAAGTCATGGTACTCCCCACTCACCTCAAGATCGGGTTATCGGGTTATCTCACCAACAATCGTGATAAAAAGATTTTCGATGTCGGCGCATTAAACTCGTGTATTCAGAACTGCAACGATAAAATTATGACGACAACACCTTAGAGCTCAACTCCCCGACACTTCCACTAAACCTCGACAGAGGCACCAAGACAATGTTCTCATCATAAAACCATCGAACGATTCCAAGATACCGCTGATCCTAAAAAATTTTTAGTGAAATTTGAGAAGAGAAGAGTCAAACTTCATTAGGAGACCTCACCAGAGCGACGAAGGACCGAGGAGTAAAAAGAATTCCTAACTCTCCGATATATATAATCCTAAATGACTCAAAACATTTTCTAGACACACCTGCCGCTAAAACGATCAAGCAAAGGGGCTCTAAGGTCGGGAAGGCTCATTACCAACTTATAATACCCTCGATGCTATATCTCCCACGGTCAAGCACGACTTAGAGGCATAACCGCATTGAAAGCAATGTCGCAAGTGAGGTAATCTTCACACAACCCATGTAATACATAAGGGAAAGAGATACATAGTTGGCTTACAATCGCCACTTCACACAATTACATGAATAAAGCATTACATCATCCAGATACAATCAAGGTCCCACTATGGAACCAAAATAAAAGAAGAACCCCAAATGCCATAAAGGTCCCCGATCGACCCCAACCTGGCTCCACTACCGATCAACTAGAACGAAACAACACAAAGGGCAAGATCTTCATCGAGCCTCCTGAGCTTGGTTGCGCCACCGCCGGAACATAGGCACCCCTGGTTTTGAAGTATCCGTGAGCCACGAGGACTCAAAGAATCCCATTACCATGGGTATCAAGACTAGCAAAGCTTAATGGGAAAGGAAGGGTAAAGTGGTGAGGTTGCAAAGAGCGAAGCATGATATGGTGGCTAACATACGCAAATGAGAGCGAGAAGAGAAACAAAGGAACGGTCGTGAACTAGCAATGATCAAGAGGTGATCCTCAACACCTACTTACGCCAAACATAACACGTAAACTGTTCACTTCCCGGACTCACGAGAAGAGACCGGCTACACACACCTGTTGATGCATTTTAATTCGGATTTGTGTCAAGTTATCTACAACCGACATTAACAAATTCCCATCTCGCCACATAACCGCACGGCTCTCGAAAGTTTATACCCGCAGGGTGTCCCAACTTAGCCCATGACAAGCCTCGCGATCAACGAAGGAATAGACCTTCCTCCAGAAGACCCGATCAGTCTTAATCCTGCACATCAAGACATTTCGACAATGGTAAAACAAGACCAGCAAAGCCGCCTGATGCACCGCAATCCCGATAGGAGCTGCACATATCTGCTCTCGTGGCAACACCGGATAAGCGGCTTATGTGTACCGACGTAACCTGTTGCTAAGGATGGTCCCGCACGTGCTCTAGTTTGACCAACACTTAGACAAGCACTGTGCCCGGGGCTATAATAAAGATGACCTCGAGAGAGCGACCCTAAGGAAAAGTAGGTGGTGGTGAGGCAAATGGTAAAAGTCAATGTTGGGCCTTGCCGGACAAGTTTTATTCAAAGCGAACCGTCGGGGTCCTATAAATCACCCACCGCAGAGGGACGCAAAATCCGGAACATAACACCGTATGACGGAAACTAGGGCGCAAGAGTGGAACAAAACACTGGCATAAGGCCGAGCCTTCCACCCTTTACCAAGTATATAGATGCATTAATAATATAAGAGATATTGTGATATCCAACAAAATCCCTGCCCACCATGGAGAAATCTTCAACTTCACCGCAACTAGCAACGCTATAAGAGGGCTGAGCAAAGCGGTAACATAGCCAAACAACGGTTTGCTAGGAATGGTGTCAAAGGTTAGAGGTTCATGGCAATTTGGGATGGCTTGATAAACAGTAATAGGTAGCGCAACATAGCAATAGAACGAGCAACTAGCATAGCAATGATAGTAGTGAGATCCAGAAGGGTCATCTTGCCTCAAATCACGCAAGGAAGAAGAACGAGTCCATGAAGAAGACAAGCCAACGAACCACACGTGAGACGAACGGATCTCGAATGTGAACGACAGGAACTAACAAGAAGAAAGCACACAACATAGGTAAACACACCACACATGAACAAGGCATGATGCACAACAAGCATGATGCATGACCAAGCTACATGAAGCTACTCATGGCAAGAGATGATGCAAACAAGAACAACACATCAAGGCAAGTTTAAATGAGGCCGATTCAAAAATCATGAAGATTCCAATGAATCCAAGATAAGGGTTCGGTCGCCTTCGTCCTAACTCCAACCCTATGACAATTTATTCCCAAATGAGGGAATTGGAAGATCTTCATGGCAAAAGGCCCCAAGGTATCAAGATTTAGACTTTATGTGATGAGGTGCTTCTTGGTGAAGAGACTATTAATGATAAATCAGGAGAGTTGAGAAAGCTAGAGTCTTTAAGGGAAAAAGTCATGAAAATTTGAAGGAGATTGAGCGCTAACTAAAGAAAAACACTTTTAAGTTGCTCATGAAACAACTCAAGAAGTCTAACTCCAAGATCCATGAAGCTCGCTTGAACTCAATCTAGACAAGAACATGAGTTTCTAAAAGCCAATATCTTGGAAATTCTTATATTTGAAAGATTTTCCTTGTTAATTTTTCCATATAAAACTAAGTGACAAGTAAGAAAAATTTATCTATAGTAAAATAATCATGCTAAATAAAGTTGACTTCTAGTAACTCATTCCATAAAATGTTTCGCCAAGTTTCATTGAGCAGAAAAAGTCATTAAAGGAATTTGAAATTTCTACAAAAGAGTCTTAAAGCAAGAGCTTTGAGGGAAATTGTTAAAACAAGGAAGACAAAGAATCAAGGTTGGTTTTGGGAAAGTTCACCCAGGGTGTTGAATGGGAAGAAGGTCAATATCCCCTCCAAAGTTTTTTTCAAAAGGAAGTATGATCCTTTCTTCCAATGAGGAACAAGCTAAGATGACCTTCCACCCACAAGACCACAAGCAAAAGGCAAGGACAAGCTTCAAGAGGAGATTGATGCATTCATTGAAGCACCCAAGGCCATGGTAAGTGGGTTCCCAAGGAACTTCAAGTTCTACTTGACAAGCTCAACTACTACCCCAAGGATTCCCATCAAGATGATGTGGATCAAGAAGAAGAACTAGAGGTTCTTGAGGGTGACTCCCAATATACTTCACTCACATTCATTTTGGCAAGGACTTTGGCAATCAACCCACATCTTCACTAGTTCATGGAGTCCAAACCCTCATGTTGGTAAGTCAAGGGACAAGGTAATCATTGCTTTCATGGACATCATCTATTGTGTACTTCAATCTATGTCCATGGATATTTTGTTTTTCCTTGTGGGACTAACCCATGTAGGTATTGAAAGTGCCCAATCAAAGGATTGCTCCCAACTCTTGATGATCTTCATCAACATTGAGCATCCACATCTTCAACATCTACATGAAGTCTTCAACGACAACCCAAGGTTAGTTTGACCCTTTAAAGGGTTCTCACATCAAGGGGAGCTTTGTTAAAGAAATGAGCTAAAATCTTCAATGATGTGAACAATTAATGCTTTATGGAAAAGTGGTAACCCCACTTGTGTTTAACGATGAGTATGACCTATGATCAAATGTTCTATTTGACCCTAAATCAATATACTCATATATAGATGACCTAGTCATCCCAAATTTTGCTAGGTTTAGTGTTTTGTTTGTGCATGTTTGACATATTTCATTTGCTATCTTATTGTGTGAGCATGTTGGATGCATGATTTTATCCATTCGAGGACATCCATTTGTTGCTTTTTTTTGGATTTTTTTTGACCAAATGGATGGACAAGAATGCCTAATTCCTCTACTATCTATGCTTTTTGTCTCAAACTCTATTCATGCTTTATACAAACTTTGAACAAGACTTTTTTGGACGGGCAGGAGGGCACCGGACCACCGTCCCCAGCCTAACCCAAAACCTTTTCTTTAAACCATAACTCAAATCGGAGGGCCAAAATCACTTGGATTGATCTAGGCACCTCGGTGAAAGAGTTTCAAATTCGGGGACGTGTTGCCGCGTTAACCATCTCGGTCCACAAGTTTTCAACCGGTCCCACCGGCAAAAAGGTATATATACCGAGGGAGGCGCTTGATTACTTCTTCAAAGGCCCCCAAACCCTTATTGCGCCTTGGTCTCCGGATCGCTCCGCCATCGCTGGCCCCTCGCCAGGGCTCCATTACGGTCTTTCTCATCCGCCTTTCCCGGGTGAACTCCCATTGGGTGAGTTTCATCCCTCTCGTGCTCAACGCTGATTCATGCGTTGGTGTTGCATGTTTCTTGCCAAGATTGAGATCTCCCTATCCGCCTTTAGATCATAGAACAAATTCGGAAAATTTTGGGGTTAGGTTTCCGGAACACATCTTGTGGATTCACATTTTGTTGACCGATTTGGCCTCGCCAAACCTTTCCCGGTTCGAGGAAATCGGTGACCAGTGAAGATTTAGTGAAACCCTAGTTTTCGGTAAACCCATTTCGGTCCAACGAAAGTGGTGTATGTGGTCTTTAGACACTTGGTTTCACGAATTTATAGACTTGGGACCGAATGTATTCTGAAAACCTAAAACTAAATTTGAACTCATTCTTTTGCAAAATCCTCCGGTTTGTGATAATCTTCTATTCGCTATACCTATTCTATTCACAGGTTGTCCATTCGATGGAAGTAAATAAGTTGAGTTGCGGTTGAGATTCGGCGGACAAGTCGAAGAAAGCTTTTGATGAGGAGAGAAGCACTAAGTGGACTCTGCCACAGGGGAGAAGAAATTCGATGAGGAAGATTGATTTTTTCGATGAGAGAAACTCTAAGAAAAAGAAGTGGTTGCCAAAGCTACAAGGGGAAAGGCAAAGCAAGGAAAATCCTTGCAAAAATGATGGAAGAAAACCTCCGAAGATCGAAAACTTCCAAAGGAAGAGGAAAGTTCATGAAGAAGCGATGATGATGATTTTGATGAGGAAGCACCCGCCTCCTCAAGGGTTGATGGGAGATGCCATCAGGGGGCACCCACAAAAGCTAAGACGGGCCCCAAAGGCAGAAGCCAAACCGGCCAAGCCAAAAAGGTAGAACATACCTTGGGAAGAAGAAGAAGGACATTGCCCCGGGAAAGGATGATGAGGCTCATGTTTTGCTCAAGCTCAGGAAAATTGCGTTCATAATGAAGCCATCCTCGGCTGAAAATATGAAGGAAAAAGGAAGGATAAAGGTCTCGGCTATGGAGCAAGTTGATCCATATGCCACAGGAGAAAACGCATTGACTCAAGATTCCACAAAGAGGCAACAAGACTTTTATGAGGGTTCATGGATAAGAAGCCAAATTTTAACGGATATTAGATTGGGAATACATCCGGGAAAAACCAGAGACTATTTCCCACATGTGCATAAGCTTCCTTGTGGGATTGGAGTTCGGGTCGAAATTGGCTTGGAATGGAGATGATCATGGCTATGCCACCCACTTCTATCGGATGGCGAATTGTATGGATGGAAAAGATTCCATTCAATGTTGAAGAATGGAGGCGTTCGAATGCACCGTTAAGGGAAGATGATGTTGATGTCTATGGCATTAAGAAAAATCCAGTCAATGAAGAACAACGAGGTAAATAGAAGGATGTTGAG
>JAHHZJ010001793.1:72500-121020 GCA_021437245.1 Aegilops speltoides | reverse complement strand
GATGCAACTAATTACAAACGAAGATCTAGGGCTGTGACAACTCACCCCACTAAACAAGAATCTCGACCCGAGATTCAAGACGTGAGGTAAGAAGACAGAGGGGACACGAAGCTAGCACAATCTTCACGATCCAGGTGGCACTTCATAAGAACCTTGATTCAATCATCATCTTGTCTCGAGATCTTGCTCTGAGAGCTCCAACTAACATGACAACGGGAGGGAAAGAAAGACTCTGGAAGGATCGATCTTCTCGAAGGTCAAACAACTCGGGATCAACTCATGGAATGAGACATTGAAACATCTCTCGAGCTGAGACACGAAGCAAACATCCAAAGGGATGGGGTGAAACAGATGTAGGAAGGTTCACTAGGTAGAAAACAATTTCACACTTTAAAAAGGTGGTGAACAGTTGACAACGTAGCGAGGAGTTGGATTGCCATGATACCATAACGAGACATCTTAGAGGAGGTGACCCGTAGAATCATCCCTTAAGTGGCAAAAAGAATTACCTTTGATTCAGAGATCATTGAAACTCTTTACACCAGCCTTGTTGAAGACAAAGTCATGGATGATTTTGCTTATCATCGGAAATGGATGGGACCCATGGTAGATCCACTTTTGAAGATGATCTTGGATAGCAACTGCTGAGAAGGCAGCCCATGGGAAATTGGCACAATGGCGGTGCAAGCTGGGAACAACAACTATTGGGAATGTTCGAACCATCATATCTGCCTGAGATTCAGATCTGGTTGGTGTCAGAATATTCCAGACTCATCGAGTCTAGAAAGAAAAATGAAAGTTTGCAGCACAAATCGACAAGATGACGTTGCAAGATTCTCGGGAAATGAACTACGATAGCAAGCTCCAAAACATGAGCTGGTTCTGCTACAAACATGTGAACACATTGTCCTAGACAAACATGATCCCATGGTAGTCTTACAATAAAAACACTACCGAGTTCCGGTGGGGAACCATCAGTGCGGATATCGAAGTCCTTACATAAGTCCGGATTAGCTCTTAGGAAGAAACTTCTTCTCCTTGAACAAATCAGTTAGTGGCTTGGTGTGCTAGGGATACATATAGAATGGAGGTAGCGAGCCTATCAAACCATAGCATACTTCGCACGTGCATGACTGACTTGGGATGGTACCAGAGGAAACAAAAACAATCTTTCTCAAGCTCACGGCGGCAACTTGCACCAGATGCACGTGAATGAGAGGAAGTCACTTCTTTCATCCAAACATATCCTTCACGAACGGGACATGAAGATAATGCTTATAAAAGTTTCCAACACTAGGTTGATGTTCAACATGAGCCATGAGGGAGACAAAATGTTGCTGATGGGCTCAACAGCAACTCATCAGAATTTCCATGGAGATGGAATTCCATAACTATGTGAACAAGGTGATAGTATTGGTCAGACCCAAAAGATATAATGGTGTATGCTCGAGGAAAATCCACGAGTAAGACAACATTACGAACATCGTTGGTTCTGATTTGATTTGATGATAGCCCATACTCAACTCAAAGGTTTGGGGTAAGACAATAAATCCAACAATTGACCACGAGGATCAATCAATGAAGATATCATCTTTCTTCAACATACGTACAAGATATCCCCTTGGAATGAACTGAGTCAGACAAGCTATTATCTTCCAACTCTCCAAGTTGTTGTTTAGCTTAACCAACTAGCTCAGGGGTATCCAACACAGATTCTTGGAGAAAGGGTGGTTTCGAAAACCAACTTGATCACGAGCTCAACATAGCGGTCAGGTGACAACCTAGTAATACTTCTGAGAAGATATTCGGAACATCACGAACCACCGATATGTTACTAAGCTCAGGAACAATCTTGCTTTTCAGGGCAAGATGATATGATCAAAAGAGCGAGGGTTTAACAAGATCCTAACTCATTGATCGGAGAGTGCACCGGAAATAAGGGCTAGATAGCACAATCATACTTAGGGTGATGATTCAAAAATCAACATGCTAAGAGTGGGGTTAATGTCCTTTAACTACTAAGCAACAAAGTTGCTAGGAGTATTGATTTCACACATCACGAATCACTTGTCGGTATTCCGGTTGCGACAACACTTTGCCGAGGAATGAGTAATGATGGCGAGGAGTATTACTACATCAAGAATTCATAGGATGGTGTGCAATTCCGATGACATTCTTGATATAAAGATGGTATTACTCCAAGGTAGAAACGTAACAAAAGCTGGATTAGTATTTGATCTGCGAGTACGAATCGCTTTGACCCAATCCTGGAAATGGACAAGGTACTGGAGTTCGTTTCTCCTAGTCATTCTGGAATAGAATGGCTTGACGGACCACAAGAATAATAGGCACCGATGAACGAATGCATGCATACTCTTGACTATCAATTGATAGACGAGGGTCAGGACACAACTAAAAAGGGACAACTCAGAAGAACATATGATTTTCTGAGTTGTGGACGCATGGATTAGTATGTCGAACCAAGTTCAACATTTCTTCCGGATAATCCATGCAGAGAGGTTGAACTGGCAGAGTCACAATATAGAATGGAGAACTCATCGAGGCACTCCTGTTGAGATCTTTTGGTTCAACGAGGAACTGCTGCCATAAACGGTTCATAGTATTTGGAAGAAGGAAATACCAAGGACCTCGAGGACTATCGCAAAGGTTACTAATAACCTAAGGGAGCTAGCAATTACTATCAACATGAAGTAAGTAGGGTGAATCTCGGGTTCAAAACCCAGAAGTGGAATACCTACTACTAAGTGGCATCACGGGATGCTTTTGAGACTGATGGCCAGAATCATCACACTGGGAACACAAAGCATGGCTAAATTACTAGGTGATCCCCTAAGACACCTAGGGTCATAATAATAACTCCAACATATATGTCGAGGCAATAGAGTACCTCAACTCAGCAATTAGTGTGATTAACCTGGCCTAAAAGGACATCAGAACGGAGGAAGGGATTTGCAAATGCATCGATCGTTTAGAAACCAGGATGACTCGAGACAAAGATAACGGCTGTAAATGCTCAAAAGAATTTATACATGCTACAAAAATGGTGGCATAACCACTCGATCATCACAATATCAAGGTTCGAGATCAACAATCAACATACGGAAGTAGTAGGAACTTAACTGAGGCTTGAAACCAACAATCCTATAAGTCTACGGATTAGTAACACGTGATCCTAATAGAGAGAAGAGAAGGCCTAGTTCTTAACCCCGGTAGAAAAGAAGACGCTGACTCAGATCAGAAGGGCATAAGGTATAAGGAATAAAAAGAGCCTTACGTTCCATCCCACAATCAATTCCCCTACATATAACTAAAGCATTTCTAGACTCAACTTCGACCAGTTTGGCTTGGTAATCCTCACAGCGAACAAGCTCGATACCAAAGCTGTCGGGACCCGACTCAATGCCACATAGATCTAGCACAGAACACATCATATCACTTTGCGGCCTCACGCACGGTATCCCCACGGTGTCGCCTTACCTTTGCCGGGACCGCTTATGCCTTTTGGCACACGATATGATAGTGTCGCTAGCATTCATATGATAAGGAGCCCGGCCGACATGGCTAGTCGTAAACCCAAAGTGGCACAAACTTACGAGGACAGCATCCATGACCCAAAGATCGAACGTGTCGGTCATCAACGAGTGAATCGGGCTGTAGCACTAGGCTAGCAGACTCGGTGAACCGGGCAGAAGCGGCTAACAGACTCCGGTATTCATCGCGTGACATTTCCCGAAGGACGTATACGAGAACGAAGAAGGACACATGCCGCCAGCCTAAGTGTTCCGGAGCGTAGCAAGCTACCATGGCTCGGTGGAAACACTAGGAGACATTTCCGTAAGAGAGGCTACTAAAGATAAACAACTAGATAGTCGATCCCACACATACCAAGCATTTCAATAACATACACACAATATGCTCGATATGTGCAAATACAACATGGCATCACAACATGACTCTCGACTCAAGTATTTATTCATTAGGCCCGAGGAGCGAGATATTACAAACATGGGTCTCACGCCCAACATTCAGAGCATACAAGTCAAGCACAAGCGAAGCTTAACATGTCCGAGTACGTACATATACAAATGAAAAAGGCTTAGGAGCCCGACTATCTACGAGATCTGCCGAGGGCACAAGATCGTAGCTGAGGTAACAAGCTAAACGTCAAGTCCACGTGGAACTACTAGCGAGACCAAGTCTCTCTGCAAAAACATAAAATAGGCAAACGTGAGTACAAATGTACCCAAAGAAGACTTACATCGTAACTAACTACATATGCATCATTATCAACAAAGGGGTGGTGGAGTTTAAGCGCAGCAAGCCAGCTTTGACTCGATGGCTAACCTGAACTACGATTGCAAGTAACTCTTTTGAGGTGGCGCACGAGTCCACATATTCACCATATCAATACACCACTATGGATCCGCCCCGCCTCCCAACGAGAACGCCATCCATAGCACTCATGCTTATCTTGCGATTTTAGAGTATCTACTTTCACTTATCTATGAACTATGCAAGGGGTCCAAGTTTCCATATCCGAGGAATCCGCTATTCAATAGATAATGATAACCCCGCAGGGTGTACTTCTTCACACACGCTCTCGCCACTTATCGCCTCAGACACGCCATGTACCGCGGCAACCTTCAAGCGAAGCCGGGCGAGGAGTCGGCCACGGCCTACCTAAACACTCAAGTCTCTCGTCCGTGTTTATCGCCTATTCGGTTCCATCCGCAAGGAGATCCGCCAGGTGTCGCCACGGCCCCAAACGATGTGAGCAGGTTCCCAAGCCCACCATCCGGTGCCACTTGGTACACCGTACATCAGGCCTAGTCTGTCCCAAGCCCACTTGTACCGGGTGCCACTTGGTAGACTACTAACACTACCTACAAACACCAGAAACTAGTTGCAACTCCTGGACAGAGAACAAGGATGATTAAGAAGCCGAGAGGGCTTGGAGCGCCCGGAGCCCAATGTGTGGTAGTAACTTTTCATGGATCACAAACACAGAACTCAGTTCCTGAGGACGGCTGCAATGAGACAACCCACCATAGACTGTATTTTTCTGATCATTTTTCATATATAATTTATTTGATTTGGAGTTACGATTGAGTTACTATGAATTTTTGAAGTTTGCAACATTTTCTGGAATTTTCTATATAAGAATAAATCCAGAAAATAAGTTATCACACAAGATGACACAGTATGACGTCAAGAGGTCAACTGGTCGGCCAGTCAAACCTGACCTGTGGGACCCATACGCCGCTGTCACAGGGGCTATTTAGGTCGCTGACATGTGGGACCAGTCAACGCTGACTTGGCCAAAGTCAAACTGACACGTGGGGTCCGCAAGATTAACACTAATCTAAACAGGAAATAAAACTGGAGTTAATTAGGGAGTGGGGTCCGTGTGTCGGTGGCCTAGGGGGTTGGTTAGCGTGGTGTTTAGCCGCTAATTAAGTGTGCCACGTCGGCGTGGCCAGAATTAGGCCGGCGACGACCTCAATCCGCGGTGGCGTCCGTCGGAGTTGCGCCAGAGTTGACGGATTGATGCGCCGAGGGCACCAGGAGGTAGCCCAAGCCCGCGCGCATCCAGGGGGACCAACGGGAGGGCGCGGGGTGGCCGGAGCTCGCCGGGGTGGAGCCCGCGGCGGCTGCCGGAGTTCGGGCATCGACCAAAACGACGCCACAAGGCACTGGAGGAGCGGCGGTTGGGTGTTTTGGGATCCTGCAAACGCACTGAGTGCGTTGATGTGCTCGGCTGCGAGCGGTAGAGCTCGGGAGCGCAGAACTTGCCGGCCATGGCGGACGGCGGCGCTCGGCCATGGTGGGAAAGCTAGTTAGGGGACGAAATAGACACGGGAAAGGGAGGGGTTCGGACCAGGAGCTCACGGCGGGTCGACGGGTAGGCTCAGCTGGCTCGGGAGGTGCCGACGACGGTGAATCGAGGACGGCGGCTATCGGATGCAGAGGGCGATGGCGAGCTCGAGGACGACGCCATGGGGCTCCTGCATCATGTGACTTCGGCGATGAGGAAGAGGGCGCCACTACAGACCTCGGGATAGCTCGGAGAGGCAAGGAGGTGGCTGTGGCCGTGGTGGTTCCGGACGGCGGCAACGGACGCGCTCGGTCCCAAGGGGAGAGGGAGCTGAGGAGAGGAGGAGAGCAGCGAGTGAGGGAGAGCGAGGGGTTCCAGGCGTCGTGGCGCCTCAGCGGCGTGGGGAGGCGGCAAGCAAGTAGGAGGTGGAGGCCTCGGGGCGCGGCTTGCCGACACGCCTGCCGTCCTTCCGTCTGACGAGGAAGATGACAGGAGGAGCTGCGGTGGTGGGCTGGGCAGCTTATCTGGGCCAGCTGTAAGGCAGTAAGTGGCCCGTACTCTCTCTCTCTCTAATTTCTACTTTTGTTCTGCTTTTCTATTTTTTGATATGTTTTGAATTAGTAGAAATACTAACTCATTTTATAAAATCTCGAAAAATTGTGGGCACTATTTGAATTATTTCCAACAGCCCCAAAGTACTTTCAGGATTATTTGGACATTTAAAAATATTATAAGATTTAAATGTCCAAATTAAAATACTTATGAATTAATTCAAAAATCCAGAATAGCCTCCAAAAATATGAAACCATTTTTGGAAGAGGGTTTAGCCAGGACCAAAGGTGGTGAACATTTATGAAGGGCATTTTGGTTTCATTGAAAAGATTTTAGTAAGCCCTAGTTGAATTCATTTAGTGCTAGGGTTTCAACAATCCCCATTTTAACTTTCGTGAAATTTAAACATGATGACATAGATGAAGATGCAACTAATTACAAACAAAGATCTAGGGCTGTGACATAATATCACTTTGCGGCCTCACGCACGGTATTCCCACGGGTGTCGCCTTACCTTTGCCCGGGACCGTTTGCGCCTTTTGGCACACGTATATGATAGTGTCGCTAGCATCCATATGATAAGGAGCCCGGGCTGATATGGCTAGTCGTAAACCCAAAGTGGCACAAACTTACAGGGACAGGCATCCATGACCCAACATCGAACGTGTCACCATCGGTAGTGAATCCAGTGCTGTAGCACTGGGCTAGCAGACTCCGTGAACCGGCAGTGGCGGCTAACAGACTCGGTATTCATCGCGTGACATTTCCCGAAGGGATGCACACAGACCGAAGAAGGACACATGCCGGCCAGCCTAAGTGATTCCTGAGCAAGAGCAAGCTACCATGGCTCGATGGAAACACTAGGAGACATTTCCCGGTAAGAGAGGGTACTAAAGATAAACAACTAGATAGTCAGATCCCACACATACCAAGCATTTCAATAACATACACACAATATGCTCGATATGTGCAAATACAACATGGCATCACAACATGACTCTACGACTCATGTATTTATTCATTAGGCTCCGAGGAGCGAGGTAATACAAACATGGGTCTCACGACCCAACATTCAGAGCATACAAGTCAAAGCACAAGCGAAGCTAATATGTCCGAAAGTACGACATCTACAAATGAAAAAGGCTTGAAAGCCCGACTAACTATCGATCCTACCGAGGGCACAAGATCGTAGCTGAGGTAACAAGCTAAACGTCAAGTCCACGCTGAACTACTAGCGAGACCAAGTCTCTCTCGCAAAAACATAAAATAGGCAAACGTGAGTACAAATGTACCCAAAGAAGACTTACATCGTAACTAACTACATATGCATCATTATCAATAAAGGGGATGGTGGGGTGTAATCGCAGAAAGCCAGCTTTGACTCGGTGGCTATCCTAAACTACGAACGCAAGTAACTCTTTTGAGTTGGCGCAGACGAGTCCACATATTCACCATAGCAATACACCACTGTGGATCCGCTCCCGTCTCCCTACGAGAACGCCATCCATAGCACTAACACTTATCTTGCGCATTTTAGAGTATCCACTTTCACTTGTCTATGAACTGTTATAGGCAACCCAGAAGTCCTTTACCGTGGACACTGCTATTCGAATAGATCATATTAATCCTGCAGGGGTGTACTTCTTCGTACATGTTTCCAACACTTAGCGTCTGCACACGACATGTGCTCGGCAGACTTCAAGCGAAAGCCGACGTGGGTGTAGACCACGACCTACCTAAACACTCAAGTCTCTAGTCCAGGTTTATCGCCTATTTGGGTTCCATCCATGAGGAGATCCGGCCGAAGTTTCGCTCACAGCCCCAAACGATGTGAGCAGGGTTCCGTGACACCAAACGGGCGCCCGGTTTACCCGGCCACGTGCCTAGGGCATCACAGCCCACCCCTACGGTCAAGATCACAAGACGGCCTCCAAAGATACTACAAACACCGTAAACTACTTGCAACTCCTGGACAGAGGACAAGGGTGAATAAGAAGTCGAGCGGGGTCATATTTCAGGGCCCAATGCATGGTAGTAGCTGAATCATGGATCACAAACACAGAACTCAGTTCCTAAGGACGGCTGCAATGAGACAACCCACCATGTACTCCTACATGGCCTCCCACCGATACCTTTACCAAATCGTGTTCACACACTTAGCTTACACACGAGAGGACATGTTCACACACCTCCGATTCATCCTCGATGAATCGGACCCGACTCAACTCTAAGCGATAGCGGTGCATGACAAACAAGCATGAATGAGTAGGCACAACAGGCTCCAACAACTCCTACTCATGCTAGTGGGTTTCATCTATTTACCGTGGAATGACAGATCATGCAAAGGATAAAGGGTTCAGCTACCGTAGCAAATGTGAGATGAATCGTTGTTGTCCTAATGCAATAAAATAGAGCAGGAGCGAGAGAGTGGGATTTTATCGAATGAACAAGGGGTTTTGCTTGCCCGCACTTCAAGATAATATTGTTCTTCATTGGTGTCATCGAACTCATCGTCGAACCACGCCTATCGAGAGGAACAAATACCGCAACACGTATGAAACACAATCAATGCAATGCACGATATGATGCATGATCATGACATGGCAATATGCTGTGATTTGAGCTAATGCAACTAGCAACAGATTAAATGGAGTTGGTTTGAATACAAGATTTAAATTCAAACTCCATATGTAGATATTCATATGCCATTTATATGATTTGTGCTAAACAGCATCTTTAAGTTGTTCTAACATGCATGAAAATGGTACAGATGGACAGATTGGATTTTTCTGATCATTTTTCATATATAATTTATTTCATTTGGAGTTACGGTTGAATTTCTATAAATTTTAGAAGTTTTGGTTATTTTCTGGAATTTCCTATATAAAACAAATCCGAAAATAAATTATCGCGTCACCGACATCATCAAGACGCCGGCAGGTCAACTGGCGCCTCTAGGTCAAACCTCGACCAATGGGGTCCGCGTGTCGATGTCACAGCTAATTAACGGAGTTAATTAGTGTTGTTAAATGCTAACCTTAGTTAATTAGGGCGTGGCCCGCATGTCGCTGACTTAGCCGGCTAGCTAAAAGTTAATTAGTACTAAACTAGATTAGCGGGGCTCTGGGCCACTTGTCAATGACTCGAGGAGTCAACCTGGGCCCACCCACCACGTCGAGGTCAAACCACGGCGGCGTCTAGCCGGGCGAGTCCAGACGCGGCGAGCGGGCGCGATTCGCCTCTGAGGCACCGTTTGGCGCGCGGAGCACAGCTACGGGATGCGGACGCTCGTCCGCATCCAACCATGGTGGTGGCGCGGCCGGGGAGTGGCCGGAGTGGCGCCGGCGATGAGTTTGGCGGCGGCCGAAGCTCGGGTGCAAATGGGGATGGGGCTGCGGTGCGCAAACGGGCGCGGCGAGGTGCCACGGAGGCTCTACGCGATGCGAGGAGCGCGTTGACGCGATGCCCGGGACCAAATGGTCACCGGAGCATCACCGGCGACGAGTGCGGGCGACGGCGCATCAGGCTGAGTGCGGTGTGGTTGCTACGGTGCACGGCAGAGTGAACGGAGAGGGGGAGGATAGGCAGAAGCTCACGGTGATCGTCGTGGGGTGGACGGCGAGCTCGGGGGATGACCGGAGCAGACGGAGCGGCGAAGGCTATCTCGGCGGACCGAGGTTGAAGAAGACGGCGTGGCCGGCGAGGCAGGCCGTCCCAGCGCTCGGGGCCAGGGTGGGGCGAGGCAGCAGACGATGGCGGAGCTTCTAGGCGCGTCGGCGAGGCGTGGAAGTGGCTGGGGCCGCGGCGAACAGCGTCGGTGGCGACGTCTGCGCTCGGGCATGAGAGGGATAGAGAGCAGAGGAGGGAGAGGGCTCGGGATAGAGTGAGGGGCGGTCGGGGAGGCCGCGTCGACGCCTGTGGCGTCCAGAGCGCCGAGGAGAGCGGTAAGGTGAGTCTGGCGAGGCGGCGGCGGCTGGCAGCAAGGCGAGCACGCTGCCCTTCTGTCTAGGGAGGAAGACGACAGGGAGGCTGTGGTGGTGGGCTGGGCCGGCCACTTGGGCCGCCAGGTAAGCCCATGTGAGATTCCTTCTCTCTCTCTGCTTTCTGTTTTTCTTACAGTTTTCTATTATTCTGTAAATTTTAAGGCTTTATTAATAATACCTATGCACTTCCAAAAATCACCAAACTGCACTTGGTCCTTAGATGGAATATTTCCAAGATGGAACATTTTAGTTTAGATTATTTGAGCATTTGAAATATTTTATATAATTTAAATGCCCAAATTGAAATAGTTAGAGATTTAATCCAGTGACCTTAGTGTGACCTAGAAATCTGTCCATCACTTCTGACAGTGGTTTAGGACCAAGGCAAAGGTGATGAACATTTTAGAAGGGTATTTCAGGTTCATTGAAAATATTTTTAGTAAACCCTAGTTGGATTCAGAGGTTTCTGGGGGTTCTGTCTTCCCCATTTCAAATTTCCGATGAAAGGTAAACATGATGCAACACTCTAATGCATGGACTAGCTAGGATGTGACAACTCACCCCCACTAAACAAGAATCTCGTCCCGAGATTCAAGACGTGAGGTAAGAGGACAGAGGGGACATGGAACTGACACAGTCTTCATGATCCATTGCATTCCTCGAAGATGTTGATTCATTGTTTCAATCGATCTTGACGTCTTTGCTTTCGAGATCTTCATTCAACATGATGACAAGAAGAAAGGGAAAACTCTAGAAGGATCGATCTCCTCGAAGATTGAACAACTTAGGATCAACTCATGGATTGGGACATGGAAACATCTCTCAAGCTGAGACATGAAGCACACATCTAGAGGGATGGAGTGGAACAGATGACGAGGGTTCACTAGGTAGACAACAATTTTACCCTTAAGAGGGTGGTGAACGGTTGTCAATGTAGCGAGGAGTTGAGTTGCCATGATACCTCAGCGAGACATCCTGGAGGAGGGTGATTCATAGATTATTACCTTAGGTGGCAAAAAGAATTACCTTTGATTCAAAGATCATTGAAAATCTTTATACCAACCTAAGGCAATCACAATCGATCATTTGGCGGGGTTCAAAAGAATGACATATCCGAAATCGAATGGATGATGTGGATTACCTTGTTGAAAACAACATAAGGGTTGATTTTAGTAACTGGGGAGAAGCTCAACAGTAGAGAGTGAATCCTCTGTTGGAATGGTTATAGCATAACCAAGGAAACTAAGAGCACTATGCAATTAATGCCGACAATAAAACCTAGAGCTTGCGCTTGCTCTCAAGAACTTGAGCATTTCCATATTCATCAAGGTTTTACCAATATCCGTGCCAGGGATCCTGGCAACACAACATACTACCATGACGAATACCGGTGGAGGATGCAGATACAAAGGAAGACAACACTTTCTCAGATTTCACCTTAGCGGGCCAAGGAAACAAAATCGATGATCGATCGAGAGACATTTAGCACTCCGCTAATCGTTCTCCTTGATGTGCTAGTGTATCCCATTCATTGAAATGGTCCGGTATCTAGAACATCAAGTAAAAGGTCGGACTTCGGAAGCTCAAGGATCCTTAAGGAATAGTTACGGAGGTAAATCCTGCGAAATCCTTATGGGGAGGGGGCCAACTTCTTCAATCAAGATACTACAATAATGGGTCTTCCGGCGGGGTGTGTTGGCCACGACATCCATTTTACCGGTTATCGAGAGACCAATATTATAGTTCTTGGAAAAATGTCCCAACCATCATCTCTGCCTAAGATTCAGATCTGGTTGGTGTCAGGATATTCCAGACTCATCAAGTCTAGAAAGAAGAATGAAAGTTTGCAACACAAATCGACGAGACGACGTTGCGAGATTCTCAGGAAATGGACTACGGTAGTAAGCTCCAAAACATGAGCTGGTTTTGCTACAAACACGTGAACACGTTGTCCCAGACAAACATGGCCACATAGTAGTCTTATAATAAAACACTACCGAGTTCAGGTGGGGAATCATCATCGAGGATATCGGAGTCCTTACATAAGTCTAGCTCTTAAGAAGGAACTTCTTCTCCTTGAACAAGTCAATCAGTGGCTTGGTGTGCTAGGAAACACATATAGAATGGAGGCGGCCAACCTATCAAACCATAGAGTACTTCGCACATGCGTGACTAACTTGGGACGATTCCAGAGGAAGCAAAATCTAACTTTCTCGAACCCACGGCGGCAACTTGCATCGAATGCACATGAGTTAGAGAGAGTCACTTCTTTCATCCGAACATATGCTTCATGAGCTAGCATGAAGAAATGCTTTCAAAAGTTTCCAATACTAGCTTAATGTTCAACAAGATTATGGAGAAGATAAGGATGTTGTCGATGGGCTCAACAACAGTTCATCCTTGTTTCCATATAAATGGAATTCCATAATTATGTGAACAAGGGAATAGTACTGGTCAGACCCAAAAGACATAATGGTGTATGCTCGAGGAAATTCCACGAGTAAGACAACATTACGACCATCGTTGGTTCTGATTTGATTTGAGAATAGCCCACACTCAAATCAAAGTTTTGGCAGGACAATAGCTCCAACAACTGGTCTCGAGGATCAATTGATGAAGATATCATCTCTCTTCAACACACACAAGATATCCCTTAACATGAACTAAGTCAGGCAAGCTTTTATCTTCCAACTCTCAAGTTGTTGTTTGGCTTAACCAAATAGCTCAGGGGTATCCAACGCGGAATCTTGGGGAAGGAGTGGTTTATTAGAAACCAACTTGATCACGAACTCAACATAGCAGCCAGGTGACGATCTGGTGATACTTCCGAGAAGATATTCAGAAAATCACGAACCACCGATATGTTACTAAGCTCGAGAACAATCTTGCTTTTCAGGGCAAGACGAGATGATCAAATGAGCGAGAACTTAACAAAATCCTAACTCATCAATCGAAGAGTGCACCGGGAACAAGGACTAGGTAGCACAATCAGTCTTAGAATGGTGATTCAAGAACCAACACGCTAAGAATGAAATTATTGTCCTTTAACTACCAAGCAACAAGGTTGCTAGCAGTATTAATTTCACACATCATGATTCACCTGTCGACATTCCGGTTGCAACAACACGGGAACCGAGAAATGAACAATGATGGCAAGAAGTATCACTGCATCAAGGATTCATAAGAGATAGTGCAATTCTCATGACGATCCTGACGCAAAGAGGGTAACACTCCAAGGTAGAATAGAACAAAAGCTGGATTAGCATTTAATTTGCGGATTACAACTGCTTTGACCCAATCGTAGAAATGGATGAGGTACTAGAGTTTGTTTCTCCTAGTCATTCTAGAATAGAATGGCTTGATGGACCACATAAGTAAAAGGCATCGATGAACACGAATGCACGACTACTCCTGACTATCAATTGATAGACGAGGGTCAGAATGCAACTAAAGAGAACAACTCAAGGAACATATAATTTTCTGAGTTGTGGATGCATAGATTAGTATGTCAAGCGAAGCTCAACTTTTCTTTCGGATAACCCATGCAGAAAGGTAGAACTAGCAGAGTCACAATATAAAATGGAGAACTCATCAAGAGCACTCCTGTTGTGATCTTTTGATCCAACAAACTTCTGCCATAAGCGGTTCATAGTATTTGGAAGAAGAAAATACCACGGACCTCGAGGACTAATGCAAAGGTTACTAATAACCTAAAGGAACGAGCAAACACTATCAACATGAAGTAAGTAGGGTGAATCTCGGGTTCAAAACCCACGAGTAGAATACCTACTAACTAAATGGCATCACGAGATGTCTCGGTGTCAAAACCGGCGGATCTCGGGTAGGGGGTCCCGAACTGTGCGTCTAGGCGGATGGTAACAGGAGACGAGGGACACAATGTTTTTACCCAGGTTCAGGCCCTCTCGATGGAGGTAATACCCTACGTCCTGCTTGATTAATATTGATGATATGGGTAGTACAAGAGTAGATCTACCACGAGATCAAGGAGGCTAACCCTAGAAGCTAGCCTATGGTATGATTGTTGAGATGTAATGTTGTGTCCTACAGACTAAAGCCCTCCGGTTTATATAGACACCGGAGAGGCTAGGGTTACACAGAGTCGGTTACAATGGTAGGAGATCTACATATCCGTATTGCCAAGCTTGCCTTCCACGCCAAGGAAAGTACCTTCCGGACACGAGCCGGAGTCTTCAATCTTCTATCTTCGTAGTCTGGGAGTCCGGCGGATATTGATAGTCCGGCTGTCCGGACACCCCCTAGTCCAGGACTCCCTCAGTAGCCCCCGAACCAGGCTTCAATGATGATAAGTCCAGCGTGCTTGTAGTCTTCGGCGTTGCAAGGCGGGTTCTCCCTTTGAATTCCATGTTCCTGCCGAATAGTGTCCGGCTTCACCTCGAATACCGTGTTTCTTGGCTTCTACGCCAAATTACGGCCCTCTTCCACGCGTCGCACGAATGCGAAAAGACAGGGAGTCTTTTACATTTTACCCCCTGGTTGTGCAGGTCACCTGCCTATTAAAGGGGCAAGGATCCAGATCCGAACCGCACCATCTTCCTCCCGCGTATACTCCATCGAAGCGCCTCTGACCCTGACATCCATTCCACCATGGACCGTCAACGCGGCTCTTCCTCACGCGCTCCCAGCCCATCGCCGGGGGATTGGAGGAGGTGCTCTATTTCGCACAACGAGCTAGTAAAGCTCCAAACGGAGGGATTGCTTCCTCCGGCCTTCATGGTTCCGGTCCGAGCCGGATTGGTTACTTATCGAGGTGGGAGGCAGGCGGAGGACACCCCAAGCCCCAACAGGGGGGAGCGGGTGTGTTTAGTCCCCTATCTAATAAGGGGCTCGGATTTAATACATCCGTTCCTCCGCGGGCTCTGAAGTTCTACGGACTCAGCTCCACCACCTCACGCCCGCCTCTGGCTGCATATCGCGGCTACGAGCTCTTCTGAGCTATTCCCGGGCATTGAGCCCCATTTCGCATTGTGGAAGAGGCTGTTACGCCTCGCACCCGTTCTCACCAGGGGTCCATATATCAAGTAGGCGGCGCCGAGATATGGCGATCGCCGGGACCGGATACCTATCTGCACCCCAAGAGGGCGCCCAAAGACTGGCCCTCGGGTGGTTTTATATTGTAGACGCTCTGCACGCTCGACCCAATCCGGATCGGCCTCCGGAGTTTGATGCTGCTCCCTTGAAGAAACGCCTCGGTGGCGCCCATGAGCCCTCGCTTGGAGGAAGACAAGAGCGCCCACTACTTGATGGGCGAATAAGATTAATGGCTCATTCCGGCTTGACCATGATTGGAGTCATGGCGACGTGCATCAAGCGGGGGGTGCAGCCGCTACAATACAGAGGCCACCCCATGTGGGATTTCAATGGGGAGGACGATGCCACCCAGCACGGCCGCAAAGGGCCGAATTCCACCGAGGATCTGGTGAAGATCATGTCCGGTCTGTAGAGAACGAGGACTTCCTTCGTCCGAACCCTGTGGATGGGTTTTCTATGGTCAATCCCAGAGGATGGGTAAGCGAACACCCCAAAAGGGCCTTTACCCGTATTTTCGAAGTTTTAAGCTTCTTACATTATGTCTCCGGTGCAGGGTCTACGCCGGACTGTAGGGGACATGCTGAGTCCCGCTCCACAACCCGAGGATCCGGAAGGATCCACGGCCCGCCTCCAAGAGGATCCGGACATCGGGTGGAGCTAATCGACGGGTGTATCACCAGCTAAGCATTGATGATGCTTTGGTCGCCATTACGGCGGACTACCCCGGGCTAAATTCGGCATCCCAGGTGACCAAGACCGAAGTCCGGACACCGTTATCTTATCCTTGCCTATTCTGACCTTCGTGAACGATGGTGTATTGTAGGAAGCGCCAATCCGGCCGGGAGCCGAGCCTGCGGCGGCCGACTTACAGAGGTCAGGCCGAACCAGCAGGAGGAAAAGGAGCGTCGTGCGGGCGGAAACGTCGCCGCAGAGGTATAGCTCATGTTCGATCTTTCTGAGCAATGTTCCGAGGAAACTTCTAAGTGCTCATGATCTTTATAGAAGAAAAGCGCCACGGACAGCGGGCGCAGAATAGCCGACCCAATCAACACCGGTCGGCCTCGCACCCAGGACCGGAGGGGAGGCAAGCGCAGGACACTAACCGATCCTACTCCAACGGAGGATACCGACAGACTGTCCGCCACAAAGTCGGAGGTGGAGAGCGCTATGAATCATAGACGCCGCCGGACAGTTTTTCAAGAGGCGTGCTTTTCCCCTGAGGCATTGGATGCTTTTAACGCAGGGGACGCGCATCTCCGGGCTGCTCAAAATGGTTTTACCAGGCCCGCTGAGCAAATGTTAAAGACATACTGGTAAGAGAATTGTAATGGTTGTACACACCAAGAGCCCCGAGACTTAAATTAGTTATGTTAACGGATTTAAGGATCACTTGAAATTTCGTGGCTCTTAACGAGAAGAACGCCCACTGTCCCGAGAGCTGCAAGATTGCAAGGCCCAACTTGGGGCTGCACTTGCTGCCGCAGGAGGAGACGGAAGACCCCACCGGTAACACATTTGTATTAATATAAGCGCCAGGCGGCGTGCCATGCCAAGTCTAATAACGACATCAGAGGTGCTTGCCGAACAAGATCCGGACAGGCAAGCGCTACTACGCCAGACTAAAGGTCGGCGAGAATGTGCCAAACAGAGTTCAGCAGAAAGGAACTAGCTTCAAGATGCCAACGCCAAGCTCGAGAAGAGCTGAAAGCAGCGCCTGAGCCGAGCTGTCCGGCTCCGTTAAGGAGAATCAACAGCTTCGTCGCGACATCTATAGTAAGTGCTTGAGCGAACTCTCTAAGAAAGAGGAGTTCGGCGAGGAGGCGATTTGACATAATATGTCTTGTAGGTATACTCACGGGCCATCCTGCGGAGGAGATGCCCGTATCAATTGGTGGTCAACTTCCCGAACTGTTGCAGCTGATCGAACGAGTTCGGCAGGCAATGAGCGGCACCGTACAGGCTTTATGGCCATCCCTCGCCCCACCCGAGGGCCTCGGGGAGCTTGCAGAGAGGCTGCAAGGAGTGCGGCAGGGCTTCCGTTTGTGGAAGGTTTCGGCCTGCCGTCAAGGTGCCAGGGAGGCTTGGGCCATGGTGAAGACGCGGTACAAGAAGGCGGATCCCAACCATATGGCCGAAGTTGGACCGGTGGGACCCGACGGGAAGGAGATCCCTGTGAGTTTAGTGTACAGCCAGGTAAAACTGGCTGCTAAATTTTCCCAATGGGACTGTAAGCTAGACAGCCTGTTAGACGGGATTGAGGAGGAATACAATCAATAAACCTGACAATGTATGTTATCCTTTAAAAATGACATGTGAAATGCCTTCTAGCCAGATTGTAGATCGTTTGTCATTGCCGACCTTTTCGCTTCGACCTCGGGACCCTAGAGTCCGGAGTGTGTCCGAATACCTTTTTGGTTAAAAAATAACCTTGGTATGCATGGAGACTAGGCGTAGGGGTCATTAGTGCTTTATCAGACAAGTGCCCAACTAGTTATGTTATATTACATGGTTAGTAAGAAACATCTTCCAGGAGAATAGTTCCGTTAAGGGTTCCTTTATTTGGGGAGGCATGCCCTAAAGTGCATGTCCGGACTGCCAAGAGAGCAGCGAAACATCCGGGGCAGATGGAAAAATAGGTAAAAAGTCATCTTTTGAATCACCGACCGAATATTCCCTTAAGAACGCTAGCTTTCGGCTTCACCCACCGAGGTACACATCCGCCGACCAGCAAAGAAGAATAATCGCAGAGGTGCTCCTGTTACCACCTAGCCAAACAATCGGGAACGTGAGGGGTAAGCACAGAGCCGAGCAACCCAGCTTGGCCAAAACTTAAGTCATATCGATGCATATAATGGCGAGTAAAAGGTACATGTGGAAGCGTGACACATGTGTTGGGTATAAACTCAGATAGTTGAGCTTCGTAAAAGAAGCCCCAAGGAAAAACGAGTGTGGGTGGCACATCGTATGTATGCAAAAAATGCGAAAATAGGCCCCGAGGGGCTTTGTAAATTTAAAAAGATAAAAAAGAGAAAAGGGAGACAGCCGAAATATAAAACGGTTGGACGGGGAAGGGACGAACTCTTAGTCCGGCGCTAGGCATAGAATCGCTTGAGTCGCTGCATTCCATGGGTTCGCTCGAGTCGGTTGTCCGACGATTTAAGAGACGATGCGCTCCGCGGTCAAGACTTGATCAATAATGAAGGGGCCTTCCCATCGGCCTTGAGCTTGTCCTTTTCTTGTCCGGCAGCGAGAACTAGTTCGCCAATGTTATAGGTCTTGGCCCGTATTTCTGCTTTGATATCTTCGGCTGCTGCCATCGATAGAATGCGAACGAGTCTTCGCGACGCCCCATTCTTCCTCCAATGTGTCCAAGCTGTCCTTCCGATCGAGCTCAGCTTCTCTTTCCTCATACATGCGCACTTTCGAGGTGAGTCATGAATAATGTCGCAGACGTAACGCCTCTGCGCCGTATACCATAAAAATGGTGTGAATCCGTAGTACGGTTAGGCGTTGTCCGCAGCCCCAGTGAGTATGAGTCAAGCTCCTCGACCCATTGGGTGTCGATTTAGTGAGTGACCTCACTAGTCCGGGTTTAATGCCGCCATTATTAGATCGCTTGCTCTTTCCACTTGACCGTTGGTTTGAGGGTGATAGATCGACGCATAGTCGAGCTTAATGCCCATATTTTTGCACCATGACTTGACTTCATCGGCTGTGAAGTTCGTGCCGTTATCGGTGGTGATGCTTGTGGGGACTCAGAACGGTGTACCACCTCGATATAAAGTCTATCACTGGTCCGGACTCTGCCGCTTTGACCGGTTTGGCCTCTATCCATTTGGTGAACTTATCCACCATGACCAACAGTACCGTTTCTTATGGGTTCCCTTTGAGGGTCCGACCATGTCAAGCCCCTGCACCGCGAATGGCCATGTAATGGGTATGGTTTTGAGGGCGGTGGGTGGCATATGGCTCGTTAGCGAAGAGTCGGCAACCAACGATCGCCGACCAAGTCCTGTGCATCCGCCCGAGCCGTCGGCCAATAAAATCTGTCTGGAAGGCCTTTCCTACGGGGCCGGGCTGCTGCGTGGTGTCCACCTAGTCCGCATGGATTTCAGCCGAGGTTTCGCCCTTCTTCTTGGAGATACACCTTTGAAGGACTCGGTAGTACTTTTCTTATAAAGTTCTCCTCATGAACCTTGTAGGCCTTCAATCGCGGACTATGCAAATGGGCCTCATTTTGGTATTCGGAAGTTCTTGCCTAAGTAAGTAGGCCAGAAAGGTTCTGCCCATGCGGCGATTCTCGCCATTATATCGTGGGCGGGTTGTGTTATGTCGTCTGCTGAATCACCGGTTAGTGCGGCTTTCTCCGGTTTGTCGCTACGGACTCCTCTTCCCATAGTACGGATGGCTTGAAGAGCCGCTCGAGAAGATATTTGGAGGGACAGCATCACGCCGCACCGATCGTGCTGTGATGTCGGCCGCTTGGTTGTTATCTCGGGCTATGTGATGGAATTCCCTTCAAACCGAAATGACATTTTCGTGACAGCATTACGATATGCTGCCATTTTCGATCCTTGGCGCCAAAGTCTCCATTTATTTGGGATATTGCAAGGTTTGAATTCCTGCGCACCTCTAGGCGTTGAATGCCCATGGAGGCTGCCATCCGGAGACCATGTAACAAGGCCTCGTATTCGGCTGCGTTGTTGGAGTCCGTGTACATTATTTGAAGTACATCTTGGATCAGGTCTCCGGTGGGGACGCCGAGACGACGCCAGACCCCATCCGCCAACATTTTGGAGCCGTCGAAGTGCATAGTCCAATTGGAGTATGCGCCGTACTCTTTAGGTAGTTCGGCTTCCGTCCATTCGGCGACGAAGTCAGCCAAAACTTGCGACTTTATGGCTCGTCAAGGTTTGTAAGTTTTGTCGAATGGCAAGAGCTCAATGGCCCATTTTGCAATCCTGCCCGTTGCGTCGCGGTTATTTATAATGTCATTGAGTGGTACTTGAGAGGCCATCGTTATCGAACACTCTTGAAAGTAGTGCCGAGCTTCCGAGACGCCATGAACACCGCATATGCTATCTTTTGATAGTGCGGTAACGGATTTGCAGGGGTTAACACGGTGGATACATAATACACCGGCTTTTGAAGAGGGAATTTATGCCCTTCTGTTGCTCGTTCGACGACGAGGACAGCGCTCACAACTTGATGTGTTGCAGCGATGTATAACAACATTGGTTCGCCCTGAGTGGGCGCAGCTAGAACCGGATTTGTTGCCAGTATGGCCTTTATTTCTTCGAGTCCGGCCGTGGCGCCATCCGTCCACTCGAAGTGTTCGGTGCGCCTTAGGAGGCGATAAAGGGGCAACGCCTTCTCTCCTAAACGGGAGATAAAACGGCATAGAGCTGCCACGCATCCTGTTAATTTTTGTATTTGCTTGAGGTCCTTTGGGATATCCAACTGTAACAGAGCCCGGATTTTGGCCGGATTTGCTTTGATTCCTCTACGGATACAATGAAGCCCAGCAGCTTCCCCGCCGGTTACGCCAAAACACATTTTTCCGGATTCACAAATGTCATATGCTCGAGGTTGTCGAATGTGAGCCTCAAATCGCCTACTAAGGTTTCGACGTGTTTTGTTTTGACGACCACGTCGCTCACGTATGCCTCGATTGTTTTGCCGATCCGGGTAGCCGACATGTTTGAATCATGCGCTGATATGTTGCGCCGGCGTTTTTAAGTCCGAAGGGCATCGTGTTGAAGCGAAATGGTCCGTATGGAGTGATGAATGCCGTTGCGGCTTGATTCGCTTCCGCCATCTTGATTTGATGATAGCTAGAGTATGCATTCGTGAAGCACAACGAATCGTGTCTCTGCCGTGGCATCGATAATTTGATCGATGCGGGGAGAGGAAAGGATCCTTTAGGCAAGCCTTGTTGAGGTCTTTGAAGTCGACCGACGTAGACGCCAGATTTATCTTTCTTTGGTACCATCACCAAATTTGCTAGCCATCCGGATGTTTGATATCTCTAATGAATCCGGCTTCCAATAACAGGCTAGCTCTTCTCCCATTGCTGTCTTTTGGGTTCGGAAAATCGTCAAGAGCCTGTTTGATGGCTTGAATCCTTTAGGATGTTTAGGCTATGTTCTCGCCAACTGCGAGGGATTCCGGCATGTCCGAAGGATGCCAAAGAAGATATCCCAATTTTCCGAAGGAATTCGCGATCTTGGCGTCGACTTCGGGGTTCAATTGTGCCCCGATGGAGGCTGTCTTTGTTGGGTCCGTTGGGTGGACCTGAAATTTAACTATCTCATCTGCTGGTTTGAAGGAGGTGGACTTGGATCTTTTATCAAGTATCACATCGTCCCTGCTTACCGTAGAGCGCAGCGCGGTGAGTTCCTCTACCGCTAAGGCTTCGGATAGTGCTTCGAGGGCTAGCGCGGCTGTCTTGTTTTCGGCGCGGAGTTCTGTGTCCAGATCACTGACGAGAGTGATTATCCCTTTGGGCCCAGGCATTTTGAGCTTCATGTACCCGTAATGAGGTATTGCTTGAAAAATTGTGAATGCCTCTCGTCCTAATATGGCGTGATAGCCGCTGCTGAATGGGGCTACCTGGATCATGACTTCTTCGGATCTGTAATTGTCCGGAGAGCCGAACACCACATCGAGTGTGATTTTTCCGGTGTAGCGCGCTTCCCGGCTAGGGATTATTCCTCTGAAGGTTGTGCAGCTTCGCTCAATACGGCTCCAATCGATTTCCATTTTCCGCAGGGTTTCCTCATAAATGAGGTTTAATCCGCTGCCGCCGTCCATGAGGACTTTTGTCAACGTCGGCGCCCACTATGGGACTAAGTACCGGTCTGGTGGGGCTCGTAGTTCTAGATGTGGGCTCGTCGCTGGCGCTGAAGGTGATAGCTGTGTCGCTCCATGGATTTGCTGTTGCTACTTGGTAGACTTCGGCGAGTTCGCGGATTGTTCATTTTCGCATATTATTTGATGCGAAAGTCTCAAGACTAACGATACCGTCTGGTATTGTTGGAGTGGTTTCCTGAGCTAGAAGCTCTTCGCCACTTTGGCCACCGCCGTAGTATCCAACATGCTCAAGTCTATGTGTTGGGACAGCCTCCGTATTATGAAGTTTACAGGTCCATTGAGCCATCCCTCCAAAGACGGTTCTGCTTCCCTTGCTGGGTTTTTGCTTTTGGTTTTTGCATCCGGGACTGATTGTGAGGCGCCCTTTTACCATGGATCGGGTTTGGGGCGGACTATCCCCAAATTGATTTTCGGTTTTCCTGAAACTTTCCATCGCCTGAAGATTTTCGCACTATGGATGCGGATCGGTGAAACGCGTAATCTTGCGACGATCAATGGCGTTCGAGATTCCCTTGTCCGTGCGCTTATTGCAAAATATTGAGATTATTCTCCTCTCGGCATTCCTTTATCCCGTCCATAACCGGAGGAATCGCCCAAGAACGATGTAATTGCTTCGAGGACTCTTGCCGAATTAGAGATAGGTCGATATGTCCGGGCGGGTGGGTGGAATAAAATCCGGATCCCTGCCCATCTTTGGGCTCAATGGCGAGGGACTTCGAATTCGAAGCTTGATTTGCTGGAAACAGCCCAATGAGTCCGGAGGACGATGATTTTAGGTTCAATGCTCGATCAGAGTCCGTCCCTCCACGGAATCCGCATGGAGGGTTCGGGAATCCGGACCTGATTGTTTTCAACAATGGCAACGAATTGCCGAGTTGTTCTTCTACCACTTCGATGTGGTGGGTAACCCAGGGAGAGTTAATCTCTCGGATCGGTTTTAAGCCCAATCGATTGTAGTCTCAGAAGCGATTCCTGTGGCGGCGATGCGATCCAAGAGCTCGCTGATGACGAGAGCTCGATTGACCTAACTGTTCGGCAGCTTTAGGGCTGACGCGAAGATTGCTTTCGACGACATGGGAAGTCATTGCGAGCGACGACCGGACAAAGCGGTCATAAGGAAACCGCCAAGCGGATTGTTTGACCGCGCCAAGGCCCTTTGTGGAGAACACCGCCCTGAAGACGGGTAAAGGCATCCAGCCTATCGGTGACGACACGGAGGAACTCTCAATGAAAGCACCAATGTCGGTGTCAAAACCGCGGATCTCGGTAGGGGGTCCCGAACTGTGCATCTAGGCGGATGGTAACAGGAGACGAGGACACAATGTTTTACCTGTGTTCGTGCCCTCTCGATGGAGGTAATACCCTCGCCCTTCTTGATTAATATTGATGATATGGGTAGTACAAGAGTAGATCTACCACGAGATCAAGGAGGCTAACCTAGAAGCTAGCCTATGGTATGATTGTTGAGATGTAATGTTGTGTCCTCACGGACTAAAGCCCTCCGGTTTATATAGACACCGGAGAGGCTAGGGTTACACAGAGTCGATTATAATGGTAGGAGATCTACATATCCGTATTGCCAAGCTTGCCTTCCACGCCAAGGAATGTACCTTCCTGACACGAGCCGGAGTCTTCAATCTTCTATCTTCATAGTCTGGGAGTTCGGCGGATATTGATAGTCCGGCTGTCCGGACACCCCCTAGTCCAGGACTCCCTCAGGATGCTTTCGAGAATAATGGCCAGAGTCATCACACTGGGATACAAATCATGGCTAGATTACTAGATGATCCCCTAAGACACCTAGGGTCATAATAATAATTCCAACATATATGTCGAGGCAATAGAATACCTCAACTCAGCAATTAGTGTGATTAACCTGGCCCAAAGGAACATCAAAACCAGAGGGAAAGGATTTGCAAGTGCATCAGATTGTTTAGAGACCTGGGATGACTCGGACAGCATAACGGCTGTAAATGCTCAAAAAGATTGGAGACATACTACAGAAATGGTGGCATAGCCACTCAGAAGCACAATATCAAGGTTTTCGAGATCAACAGTTAACATACGGAAGTAGTATAAACTGAACTGAGATTTGAAACTAACAATTCTATAAGTCTATGGATTAGTAACACGTCATCCTGGTAGATAGATAAGAAGGCCTAGTTCTTAATCCCCGTAGAAAAGAAGAGGTTGACTCAGGTCAGAAGGCATAAGGGATAAGGAGTAAAAGGAGCCTTACGTTCCCATCCCACAATCAATTCCCTTACATAACTAAAGCATTTCTAGACACAACTTCGACCAATTTGGCTTGGTAATCCTCTGAGCAATCAAGCTCGATACCAAAGCTGTCAGACCCGACTCAATGTCACATCGATCTAGCCTCAGAACACCTCATATCACTTTGCGGCCTCACGCACGGTATTCCCACGGTGTCGCCTTACCTTTGCCCGGGACCGCTTAGCCTTTTGGCACATGTATATGATAGTGTCGCTAGCATCCATATGATAAGGAGCCCGGCTGACATGGCTAGTCGTGAACGCAAAGTGGCACAAACTTACGAGGACAGCATCCATGACCCAACATCGAACATGTCGGTCATCGAAAGTGAATCCAGTGCTGTAGCACTGGCTAGCAGATTCGGTGAACCGTGTAGCGGGCTAACAGACTCCGGTATTCATCGCGACATTTCAAGGGATGTATATAGGAACGAAGAAGGACACATGCCGGCCAGCCTAAGTGATTCGGAGCAAGAGCAAGCTACCATGGCTCGGTGGAAACACTAGGAGACATTTCCGTAAGAGAGGCTACTAAAGATAAACAACTAGATAGTCAGATCCCACACATACCAAGCATTTCAATAACATACACACAATATGCTCGATATGTGCAAATACAACATGGCATCACAACATGACTCTACGACTCAAGTATTTATTCATTAGGCTCCGAGGAGCGAGGTAATACAAACATGGGTCTCACGACCCAACATTCAGAGCATACAAGTCAAAGCACAAGCGGAAGCTAATATGTCTGAGTACAGACATCTACAAATGAAAAAGGCTTGAAAGCCTGACTAACTATCAGATCCTGCCGAGGGCACAAGATCATAGCTGAGGTAACAAGCTAAACGTCGAAGTCCACGCGGAACTACTAGCGAGACTGAAGTCTCTCTGCAAAAACATAAAATAGGCAAACGTGAGTACAAATGTACCCAGCAAGACTTACATCAGAACTAACTACATATGCATCATTATCAATAAAGGGGGATGGTGGGGTGTAACTGCAGCAAGCCAGCTTTGACTCGGTGGCTATCCTAAACTACGACTCAAGTAACTCTTTTGAGCTGGCGCACACGAGTCCACATATTCACCATAGCAATACACCACTGTGGATCCGCTCCCGTCTCCCTACGAGAACGCCATCCATAGCACTCACGCTTATCTTGCACATTTTAGAGTATCCACTTTCACTTGTCTATGAACTGTTATAGGCAACCCAGAAGTCCTTTACCGTGGACACGGCTATTCGAATAGATCATATTAACCCTGCAGGGGTGTACTTCTTCATACATGTTTCCACCACTTAGCGTCTGCACACGACATGTGCTCGACAGACTTCAAGCGAAAGCCGACGTGGGTGTAGACCACGACCTACCTAAACACTCAAGTCTCTAGTCCAGGTTTATCGCCTATTTGGGTTCCATCCATGAGGAGATCCGGCCGAAGTTTTGCTCACAGCCCCAAACGATGTGAGCAGGATTCCGTGACACCAAACAGGCACCCGGTTTACCCGGCCACGTGCCTACCGCATCACAGCCCACCCCTATGGTCAAGATCACAGACGGCTCCAAAGATACTACAAACACGAAACTACTTGCAACTCCCGGACAGAGGACAAGGGTGAATAAGAAGTTGAGCGGGGTCATATTTCAGGGCCCAATGCATGGTAGTAGCTGAATCATGGATCACAAACACAGAACTCAGTTCCTAAGGACGGCTGCAATGAGACAACCCACCATGTACTCCTACATGGCCTCCCACCGATACCTTTACCAAATCGTGTTCACACACTTAGCTTACACACAGTAGGACATGTTCACACACCTCTGATTCATCCTCGATGAATCAGACCCGACTCAACTCTAAGCAGTAGCAGGCATGACAAACAAGCATGAATGAGTAGGCACAACAGGGCTCAAACAAATCCTACTCATGCTAGTGGGTTTCATCTATTTACTGTGGAATGACAGGTCATGCAAAGGATAAAGGGGTTCAACTACCACAGCAAGTAACAGATGAATCGTTGTTGTCCAAATGCAGTAAAATAGAGCAGGAGCGAGAGAGTGGGATTGTATCGGAATGAACAAGGGGTTTTGCTTGCACGGCACTTCAAGATAATATAGTTCTTCATTGGTGTCATCGAACTCATCGTCGGAACCACGTCTATCGAGAGGGAACAAATACCGGCAACACAGAAGGAAACACAATCAATGCAATGCACGATATGATGCATGATCATGACATGGCAATATGCTGTGATTTGAACTAATGCAACTAGCAACAGATTAAATGGAGTTGGTTTGAATACAAGATTCAAATTCAAACTCCATATGTAGATATTCATATGCCATTTATATGATTTGTGCTAAACAGCAGCTGTAAGTTGTTCTACCATGCATGAAAATGGTACAGATGGATAGATTGGATTTTTCTGATCATTTTTCATATATAATTTATTTCATTTGGAGTTACGGTTGAATTTCTATAAATTTTAGAAGTTTTGGTTACTTTCTGGAATTTCCTATATAAAAACAAATCCAGAAAATAAATTATCGCGACTGACATCATCATGACGTCAAGAGGTCAATGCGTGCCTCCAGTCAAACCTGACCAAAGGGGTCCGCGTGTCGAGTGTCACTGACTAATTAACGGAGTTAATTAGTGCTAAGTTAAATGCTAACCTTAGTTAATTAGGGCGTGGGCCCGCATGTCAGTGACTTAGCTGGCTAACTAAAAGTTAATTAGTACTAAACTAGATTAGCAGGGCTCTGGGCCCACTTGTCAATGACTCAGAGGAGTCAACCTGGGCCCACCCAGTCCACGTCAGGGGTCAAACCCGCCGGCGTCTAGCCGCCGGCGAGTCCAGACGCGGCGGAGCGGCGCGGGATTCGCCTACAGGGCGCCGTTTGGCGCGCGGATCACAGCTACGGGATGCGGACGCACGTCCGCATCCAACCGTGGTGGTGGCGCGGCCGGGGAGTGGCCGGAGTGCCGCCGGCGACGAGCTTGGCGGCGGCCGAAGCTCGGGTGCAAATGGGGATGGGGCTGCGGTGCGCAAACGGGCACGGCGAGGTGCCACGGAGGCTCTACGCGATGCGAGGAGCGCGTTGATGCGATGCCCGGGACCAAATGGTCACCGGAGCATCACCGGCGACGAGTGCGGGCGACGGCGCATCCGGGTGAGTGCGGTGTGGTTGCTACGGTGCACGGCAGAGTGAACGGAGAGGGGGAGGATAGGCAAAAGCTCACGGTGATTGTCGTGGGGTGGACGGCGAGCTCAGGGGATGACCGGAGCAGACGGAGCGGCGAAGGCGATCTCGGCGGACCGAGGTTGAAGAAGACAGCGTGGCCGGCGAGGCAGGCCGTCCCAGTGCTCGGGGCCAGGGTGGGGCGAGGCAGCGGACGATGGCGGAGCTTCTAGGCGCGTCAACAGGCATGGCGATGGTACGGGCCGCGCGAACAGCGCCGGTGGCGGCAGCTGCGCTTCGGGCATGAGAGGGAGAGAGCGAGAGGAGGGAGAGGGCTCGGAGAGAGTGAGGGCGGTCGGGAGGCCGCGTGTCGACGCCTGGCGTCCAGGCGTCGAGGAGAGCGGTAAGGTGGCTGGCGAGGCGCGGGCTGGCTGGCACAAGGCGAGCACGCCGCCTCCTTCCGTCTGTGGAGGAAGACGACAGGGAGGCTGTGGTGGTGGGCTGGGCCGGCCACTTGGGCCGCCAGGTAAGCCCAGGTGAGATTCCTTCTCTCTCTCTGCTTTCTGTTTTTCTTACAGTTTTCTATTATTCTGTAAATTTTAAGGCTTTATTAATAATACCTATGCACTTCCAAATATCACCAAACTGCACTTGGTCCTTAGATGGAATATTTCCAGCATGGAACATTTTAGTTTGGGATTATTTGAGCATTTGAAATATTTTATATAATTTAAATGCCCAAATTCAAATAGTTAGAGATTTAATCCAGTGACCTTAGTGTGACCTAGAAATCTGTCCATCACTTCTGACAGTGGTTTAGGACCAAGGCAAAGGTGATGAACATTTTAGAAGGGTATTTCAGGTTCATTGAAAATATTTTTAGTAAACCCTAGTTGGATTCAGAGGTTTCTGGGGGTTCTGTCTTCCCCATTTCAAATTTCCGATGAAAGGTAAACATGATGCAACACTCTAATGCATGGACTAGCTAGGATGTGACACGGACTGCCAGAATTTTTGCTGAGGTTGTTACTGCGGGCAAGCCAGCTGTCCTCCCCCGCACAGAAGCGGGTCATGAGTGATGTGAGGGCTGCCACGGATTTCGACTTTTCCTGTCCTAGGTGCCGGGCCAGCCACTCGTCGCGGATGTTATGTTTGAAGGCTACGAGGGCCTCTACATCCGGACAGTCGATGATTTGATTTTTCTTTGTTAAGAACCGTGTCCAGAACTGTCTGGCCGATTCGTTTGGCTGCTGGATTATTTGTCTTAGGTCATCGGCGTCTCATGGTCGCGCATATGTGCCCTGGAAGTTGTCGAGAAATGCGGCTTCCAGGTCCTCCCAACACCCAATTGACTCTGCTGGCAAGCTGTTAAGCCAATGCCGAGATGGTCCTTTAAGCTAGAGTGGGAGATACTTGATGGCACGGAGATCGTCACCGCGGGCCATATGGATATGAAGGAGATAATCTTTGATCCAAACCACGGGGTCTGTTGTGCCATCGTAGGATTCAATGTTCACGGGTTTAAACCCTTAAGGGATTTGATGATCCATTACTTCATCTGTGAAGCATAGTGGGTGTGCGGCGCCTCTATATTGAGCAATATCACGACGTAGCTCAAGAGAGCTTTGTCTGCTGTGTTCGGCCCGGCCGGAGTTGTTGTATCCGGCGCGACGGTAGTCGTCGCGGATCGTGGGGCGCCCACGTGATCCGTAGATAGATCTTGATTTTATTCCCTTGTCCTCCAGTATGTCTCGCATGTCCGGCGCATTCCCCCGTGGCTTCACACTTTTCGAGCGGTGTCGGGGTACTGTTCTGATGGAGGGCCTAGATGCCTCTCTGTCGTGGCCACTATGTGGTCGGTCTGCCGTATTGTGCGCTGGTGATGAAGGTTTGTATGCTTCCTCCTCTAGTCGGGGGAGCAACTTGCGTTGTGGGTAGCTTTTGGAGGGGCGTTCGAGTTCATGCTCTTCGGCCGCGAGGACCTCGGTCCATCTGTTGGCCAGCAGGTCTTGATCAGCTCGAAGCTGTTGCTGCTTTTTCTTTAGGCTGTTCGCCGTGGCCATTATCCTGCGTTTAAAATGCTCTTGTTCGACGGGATCTCGGCACCATTTAATTGTCGTCATTGAGGCTTGCCTCGCTCCCGAGGGAGGCATGTAATTTTCATCCTCCTCGCCCGCTCTCTCTTGAGGGCTGGGTTCTCCGTCCTCTGTCTTTGAATCTTGCCGAGGGGTTGTCTTCAGCACTCTCTAGGGTGTTATTATCTCCAGTGCCGGAATCTCCATTCTTGCTGTGGCGGGACTTAGAGCGGCGCCGCTGACGTCGGCGCTTGGGCTGTTTCTGAGAGGAATCTGCCTCCGGTGCTTCTTCGCCGTCCCCATCCTTTGGGATGTCCACCATGTATATGTTGTATGATGAGGTGGTCCTCCAGTGCCCAGTAGGCGCTGATTCTTGATCGTCTCCGGCATCGTCGTCCATACCGTCGATGTCTTCGGAATCGTAGTCTCGCATGTCGGTTAGATCGTCGACAGTGGCTACAAAGTGGGTGGTGGATGGGCTTAGAATTTCTTCGTCGTCTGCGTCCCAACCATCTTGACCGCAATCCGGCCAGGGCTCTCCTGATAACGAGAGATACTTTAGCGAATTCAGGATGTCGCTAAAGGGTGAGTGCTGAAAGATGTCCGCAACAGTGAACTCCATGATCGGCGCCCAATCGGATTCGATTGGCTAGGGCGCAGGAGGTTCGGAGTCTGGCAAGGAGTCCGGCACCTCGGAGTCACGAGCTTTGCAAGTGACAAGGTCAGTATTCGGCTCCATCGCCGTAGAAGTTGCAGCCCCCGAGGCGGTGTCCAGCCACCTATCCTCGATCTGCGCGGTCGGCTCCGAACTATGGGTCAGAGCGGATTCATGTGCGGCCTCCAGGGTACTGTCCGGCGGCAGAGCTAAATCATGCCGATCGTGACAGTGTGGCATGCTCGGCTATGGCTCGAATCCATCGAAGATCAAGTCTCCGCGGATGTCAGCCGTGAAGTTTAGGCTTCCAAGTCTGACCTGATGGCCAGGGGCGTAGCTTTCGATCTGCTCCAGATGGCCAAGTGAATTGGCCCGCAGTGCAAAGCCGCCGAACACGAAGATCTGTCCGGGGAGAAAAGTCTCACCGTGGACTGCGTTGTTGTTGATTGAAGAAGCCATCAAGCCTATCAGTGACGACACAGAGGAACTCTAAATGAAAGCACCAATGTCGGTGTCAAAACCGGCGGATCTCGGGTAGGGGGTCCCGAACTGTGCGTCTAGGCGGATGGTAACAGGAGACAAGGGACACGATGTTTTTACCTGTGTTCGGCCCTCTCGATGGAGGTAAAACCCTACACCGCTTGATTGATATTGATGATATGGGTAGTACAAGAGTGGATCTACCACAAGATCAAGGAGGCTAAACCCTAGAAGCTAGCCTATGGTATGATTGTTGTAATGGTTGTTCGTCCTACGGACTAAAACCCTCCGGTTTATATAGACACCGGAGAGGGCTAGGGTTACACAGAGTTGGTTACAATGGTAGGAGATCTACATATATGTATCGCCAGGCTTGCCTTCCACGCTAAGGAAAGTCCCATACGGACACGGGACGAAGTCTTCAATCTTGTATCTTCATAGTCTTGGAGTCCGGCCGATGATGATAGTCTGGCTATCCGGACACCCCCTAGTCGAGGACTCCCTCAACCACTGTTAGGGGTTAATCACCTCACTAACTAAATCTGTGTCACTGACATGTGGCCCCAGGCCCCTAATTAACCTAGGTTAGGATTAGATTAATGTTAATTAACTTGGTTAGTTAGGTTAGTCACTGACCAGTGGTCCCCGCTGGTTAGGTTTGAACAGGGCAGCCCAATTGACCTAGTGACGATAGGCTTACGTCATGCTGACCTCATAATAATTTTCTCACGATTTTATATTTCAGAAATGAATTATAAAATCCAGAAAATTGTTTAAATTCTAAAATTCATAGAAATTCAACCGTAACTCCAAATGAGATAAATTATATACGGAAAATGATAAGAAAAATCCAATCTATCCATCTGTACCATTTTCTTGCATGTTAGCATAACTTATGGCTGATGTTTAGGACAAATCATATAAATGGCATTAAAACCTTCACATATGGAGTTGAATTTGAACCTAGGTTCAAACCAACTTCATTTAAATTGTTGCTAGTTGCATTAGCTCAAACCACAGCATATTGCCATGTCATGATCATGCATCATATTGTTGCATTGCATTGATTGTGTTCTTCCTTGTTTGTCGGTATTTGTCCCCTCTCAGTAGACGTGGTTCCGACGATGAGCTCGATGACACCGATGAAGAGTGAAAGTGCAACTATCCCTAGGTGGTTTTGGTAATTCATAACAACATATAGCTCATTGAGCTAATGCTATTCCAAGACTATTATTTCAGGAAAGCTCAATGATTGGCATGGCATGGGTGATGAAAGTGGATCCCTCAAAATACTAAGCACAAAGGATTGACTCAAGCTCAAGAGCTGAAGACTCTTCATTTCATATTTTAGTGATCCAAGATCACATTTAGTCTATAGGAAAAGCCAATACTATCAAGGAGGGATGAGGTGTTGCTTAATGAGCCTCTTGCTTCATGTGCTTAGTGATATGCTCCAAAACCCTCAGCTACTTTATCACATCCACAAATGACCTAAACCCAAAGCCAAAATCGGTCACACCGATTCTTCCTATCCGGCGCCACCGATATCAAAAGTCATAGCCACTGCCACAAACCCTAAGCAAATCGGTCTTACCGATAGGGATCTCGGTCTCGCCGAGATGGGATTGTATTCTCTCTGTTTCCCTTCGTAACGTTTCGGTCTAACCGAAGTGAGCGATCGGTCCCACCGAGTTTGCAATGTAAACTCACTGTTTCCCTTTTGTAACATTTCAGTCTCACCGAAAAGAGCAAATCAGTCCCATCGAGTTTACCTGACCAACTCTCTGGAAAGCTTATTACCAAAATCGGTCTCACCGAGTTTGTGTAATCGGCCTTACCGAGATTACGTTATGCCCTAACCCTAACCGAATCGGTCTCACCGAGTTGCATTTCAGTCCCACCGAAAATCACTAACGGTCACTAGGTTTACTAAATCGGTCCGACCGACTGTGTTGAATCGGTCCCACTGAGTTTGGTAAATTGTGTGTAACGGTTAGATTTAGTGTGGAGGCTATATATACCCCTCCACCTCCTCTTCATTCGTGGAGAGAGCCATCAGAACAAACCTACACTTCCAACTTACCATTTCTGAGAGAGAACCACCTACTCATGTGTTGAGGCCAAGATATTCCATTCCTACCATATGAATCTTGATCTCTAGCCTTCCCCAAGTTGCTTTCCACTCAAATCTCTTTCCACGAGATCCAAAACCTATGAGAGAGAGAGTTGAGTGTTGGGGAGACTATCATTTGAAGCACAAGAGCAAGGAGTTCATCATCAACGCACAATTTGTTACTTCTTGCAGAGTGGTGTCTCCTAGATTAGCTAGGTGTCACTTGGGAGCCTCCGACAAGATTGTGGAGTTGAACCAAGGAGTTTGTAAGGGCAAGGAGATCGCCTACTTCGTGAAGATCTACCGCTAGTGAGGCAAGTCCTTCGTGGGCGACGGCCATGGTGGGATAGACAAGGTTGCTTCTTTGTGGACCCTTCTGAAGGAAATATGCCCTAGAGGCAATAATAAAGTTATTATTCATTTCCTTATTTCATGATAAATTTTTATTATTCATGCTAGAATTGTATTAATCGGAAATAATACATGTGTGATACATAGACAAACATAGTGTCACTAGTATGCCTCTACTTGACTAGCTCGTTAATCAAAGATGGTTAAGTTTCCTAACCATAGACATGAGTTATCATTTGCTTAACGGGATCACATCATTAGGAGAATGATGTGATTGACTTGACCCATTCCGTTAGCTTAGCACTTGATCATTTAGTATGTTGCTATTGCTTTCTTCATGACTTATACAAAGTTCCTATAACTATGAGATTATGCAACTCCTGTTTATCGGAGGAACACTTTGTGTGCTACCGAACGTCACAACGTAACTGGGTGATTACAAAGGAGCTCTACAGGTGTCTCCAAAGGTACATCTTGGGTTGGCGTATTTCGAGATTAGGTTTTGTCACTCCGATTGTCGGAGAGGTATCTCTGGGCCCTCTCGGTAATGCACATCACTATAAGCCTTGCAAGCAATGTAGCTAATGAGTTAGTTACGGAATGATGCATTATGTAACGAGTAAAGAGACTTGCCGGTAATGAGATTGAACTTGGTATTGGATACCGACGATCGAATCTCGGGCAAGTAACATACCGATGACAAAGGGAACAACGTATGTTGTTATGCGGTTTGACCGATAAAGATCTTCGTAGAATATGTAGGAGCCAATATGAGCATCCAGGTTCCGCTATTGGTTATTGACCGAGAATAGTTCTAGGTCATGTATACATAGTTCTCGAACCCGTAGGGTTCGCACGCTTATCGTTACGATGACAACTTTATTATGAGTTTAAGTTTTGATGTAACGAAGGTTGTTCGGAGTCCCGGATGTGATCACAGACATGACGAGGAGTATCGAAATGGTCGAGACATAAAGATTGATATATTGGAAGCCTATATTTGGATATCAGAATAGTTCCGGGTGAAATCGGGATTTTACCGGAGCACCAGGGGGTTACCGGAACCCTCCCGGGGGTTAATGAGCCTTAGTGGGCCATGAGGGAGAAGAGGAGGGCCGGCCAGGGCAGGCCGCGCGCCCCTCCCCCCTTAGTCCAAATAGGACAAGGAAGGGGGGCGGCGCCCCCCTTTCGTCTTTCCCCTCCCCCCTTTCCTTCTCCACCAAGGCAAGAGGGGGGAGTCATACTCCCGGTGGGAGTAGGACTCCTCCAGGCGCACCCCTAGGGGCCGGCCGCACCTCCCCCCTCCCTCCTTTATATACGAGGGCAATGGGGCACCTCTAGACACACAAGTTGATCTTCGTGATCGTTCCTTAGCCGTGTGCGGTGCCCCCCTCCACCATATTCCACCTTGGTCATATCGTTGTGGTGCTTAGGCGAAGCCTTGCGTTGGTAGAACATCATCATCGTCACCACGCCGTCGTGCTGACGGAACTCATCCCTGACACCCTGCTGGATCAGAGTCCGGGGATTGTCATCGAGCTGAACGTGTGCTGAACTCGGAGGTGCCGTACATTCGGTACATGGATCGGTCGGATCGTGAAGACGTACGACTACATCAACCGCGTTGTCATAACGCTTCCGCTTACGGTCTACGAGGGTACGTGGACAACACTCTCCCCTCTCATTGCTATGCATCACCATGATCTTGCGTGTGCGTAGGATTTTTTTTGAAATTATGACATTCCCCAACAGTGGCATCTGAGCCAGGTTTTATGCGTAGATGTCATATGCACGAGTAGAACACAAGTGAGTTGTGGGCGATACAAGTCATACTGCTTACCAGCATGTCATACTTTGGTCAAGCGGTATTGTGAGATGAAGCGGCCCGGACCGACATTACGCGTACGCTTACACGAGACTGGTTTCACCATTACGAGCACTCGTGCTTAAAGGTGACTGGCGGGTGTCTGTCTCTCTCACTTTAGTTGAACCGAGTATGGCCACGCCCGGTCCTTGCGAAGGTTAAAACAACACTAACTTGACGAACTATCGTTGTGGTTTTGATGCATAGGTAAGAACGGTTCTTGCTCAGCCCGTAGCAGCCACGTAAAATTTGCAACAACAAAGTAGAGGACGTCTAACTTATTTTTGCAGGGCATGTTGTGATGTGATATGGTCAAGACGTGAGGCTATACTTTATTGTATGAGATGATCATGTTTTGTAACCAATTTATCGGCAATTGGCAGGAGCCATATGGTTGTCGCTTTATTGTATGAAATGCAAACACCCTGTAATTGCTTTACTTTATCGCTAAGCGGTAGCAATAGTCATAGAAGCAATAGATGGCGTAACGACAACGATGCTACGATGGAGACCAAGGTGTCGCGCCGGTGACGATGGTGATCACGACGGTGCTTCGGAGATGGAGATCACAAGCACAAGATGATGATGGCCATATCATATCACTTATATTGATTGCATGTGATGTTTATCCTTTATGCATCTTATCTTCCTTTGATTGACGGTAGAATTTAAGATGATCTCTCACAAAATTATCAAGAAGTGTTCTCCCTGAGTATGAACCGTTGCGAAAGTTCTTCGTGCTGAGACACCACGTGATGATCGGGTGTGATAGGCTCTACGTTCAAATACAACGGGTGCAAAATAGTAGCACACGCGGAATACTCAGGTTAAACTTGACGAGCCTAGCATATACAGATATGGCCTCGGAACACGGAGACCGAAAGGTCGAACATGAATCATATAGTAGATATGATCAACATAGTGATCGGACATGGTTTAGTTGATTCGGATCACGTGATCACTTAGATGACTAGAGAGATGTCTGTCTAAGTGGGAGTTCTTAAGTAATATGATTAATTGAACTTAAATTTATCATGAACTTAGTCCTGGTAGTATTTTGCAGATCAATAGCTCGCGTTGTTGCTTTCATATGTTTATTTTGATAAGTTCCTAGAGAAAACTGTGTTGAAAGATGTTAGTAGCAATGATGCGGATTAGATCCGTGATCTGAGGTTTATCCTCACTGTTGCAAAGAAGAATTATGTCCTTAATGCACCGCTAGGTGACAGACCTATTGCAGGAGCAGATGCAGATGTTATGAACGTTTGGCTAGCTCAAAATGATGACTACTTGATAGTTTAGTGCACCATGCTTAAACGGCCTAGAATCGGGACTTCAAAGACATTTTGAACGTCATGGAGCATATGAGATGTTCCAGGAGTTGAAGTTAATATTTCTAGCAAATACCCGAGTTGAGAGATATGAAGTCTCCAACAAGTTCTATAGCTAAAAGATGGAGGAGAACCGCTCAACTTGTGAGCATGTGCTCAGATTGTCTGGGTACTTTAATCGCTTGAATCAAGTGGGAGTTAATCTTCCAGATAAGATAGTGATTGACAGAATTCTCTAGTCACCATCACTAAGTTACTAGAACTTCGTGATGAACTATAGTATGCAAGGGATGACGAAAACGATTCCCGAGCTCTTCGTGATGTTGAAATCGACGAAGGTACAAATCAAGAAAGAGCATCAAGTGTTGATAATTGACAAGACCACTAGTTTCAAGAAAATGGCAAAGGGAAAGAAAGGGAAACTTCAAGTAGAATGGCAAACAAGTTTTCACTCCCGTTAAGAAGACCAAAGCAAGACCAAAGCCTGAAACTGAGTGCTTACACTGCAAAGGAAATGGTCACTGGAAGCGAAAATGCCCTGAATATTTGGTGGATAAGAAGGATGGCAAAGTGAACAAGGGTATTTTTGATATACAGGTTATTGATGTGTGCCTTACTAGTGTTTATAGTAGCCCCTGTGTATTTGATACTTGTTCGGTTGCTAAGATTAGTAACTCGAAACAGGAGTTACAGAACAAACAGAGACTACTTGAAGGGGAAGTCACGATGAGTGTTGGAAATAGTTCCAAGATTGATATGATCATCATCGCACACTCCCTATACTTTCGGGATTAGTGTTAAACCTAAATAAATGTTATTGGCGTTTGCATTGAGCATGAATATGATTTGATCATGTTTATTGCAATACAGTTATTCATTTAAAGTTAGAGAATAATTGTTGTTCTGTTTACATGAATAAAACCTTCAAATGGTCATACACCCAATGAAAATAGTTTGTTGGATCTCGATCGAGTGATACACATATTCAAAATATTGATGCCAAAAGATGCAAAGTTAATAATGATAGTGCAACTTATTTGTGGCACTGCCGTTTGGGTCATATCGGTGTAAAGCGCATGAAGAAACTCCATAAAAGATGGTTTTTCGGAATCACTTGGTTATGAATCATTTGATGCTTGCGAATCGTGCCTTTTGGGCAAGATGACTAAAACTCCGTTCTCCAGAACAATGGAATGAGCTACTGACTTGTTGGAAATAATACATACTGATGTATGCAGACGAATGAGTATTAAGGCTCGTGGCAGATATCATTATTTTCTGACCTTCACAGATGATTTGAGCAGATATGGGTATATCTACTTGATGAAACATTTGAAAAATTCAAAGAATTTCAGAGTGAAGTGGAAAATTATCGTAACAAGAAAAATAAAGTTTCTACGATCTGATCATGCAGACGAATATTTTTTTTGACTATGATGGAGACGAATATTTGAGTTACGAGTTTGGTCTTCATTTAAAATAATGTGGAATAGTTTCACAAACTCATGCCACCTGGAACACCACAGCGTAACGGTGTGTCCAAACATCATAACCGCACTTTATTTGATATGGTGCGATCAATGATGTCTCTTACCGATTTACCAATAACATTTTGGGGTTATGCATTAGAGACAGCTGCATTCACATTTAATAGGGCACCATCTAAATCCGTTGAGACGACACCGTATGAACTACGGTTTAGTAGTAAACCTATGTTGTCGTTTCTTAAAGTTTGGATTTGTGATGCTTATATAAAAAAGGTTTTCAACCTGATAAACTCGAACCCAAATCGGAGAAGTGCGTCTTCATAGAATACCCAAAGGAAACTGTTGGGTACACCTTCTATCACAGATCTGAAGGCAAAACATTCATTGCTAAGAATGGATCCTTTCTAGAGAAGGAGTTTCTCTCGAAAGAAGTGAGTGGGAGGAAAGTAGAACTTGATAAGGTAATTTGTACCTTCTCCCAAATTGGAAAGTAGTTCATCACAGAAATCAGTTCCAGTGATTCCTACACCAATTAGTGAGGAAGCTAATGATGATGATCATGAAACTTCTGGTCAAGTTACTACAAAACGTCTTAGGTCTTCCAAAGTACAATCCGCACCAGAATGGTATGGTAATCCTGTTCTGGAAGTCATGTTACTAGACCATGATGAACCTACGAACTATGAGGAAGTGATGATGACCCCAGATTCCGCGAAATGGCTTGAGGCCATGAAATCTGAGATGGGATCCATATATGAGAACAAAGTGTGGACTTTGGTGGAGTTGCCCGATGATCGGCAAGCCATATTGTATAAATGGATCTTCAAGAGGAAGACAGATGCTGATAGTATTGTTACTATCTACAAAACTCGACTTGTCACAAAAAGGTTTTCGACAAGTTCAAGGTGTTGACTACAATGAGATTTTCTCAACTGTAGCGATGCTTAAGTCTGTCCGAATCATGTTAGCAATTGCCACATTTTATGAAATCTGGCAAATGGATGTCAAAACTGCATTCCTTAATGGTTTTCTTAAAGAAGAGTTGTATATGATGCAACCAAAAGGTTTTGTCATTCCTAAAGGTGCTAACAAAATGTGCAAACTCCAGCGATCCATCTATGGACTGGTGCAAGCATCTCAGAGTTGGAATATACGCTTTGATAAGTTGATCAAAGCATATAGTTTTATACAGACTTGCGGTGAAGCCTTTATTTACAATAAAGTGAGTGGGAGCACTACTGCCTTTCTGATAAATATATGTGAGTAACATATTGTTGATCAGAAATGATGTAGAATTTTTCTGGAAAGCATAAAGGAGTATTTGAAAGGAGTTCTTTAAAAGAAAGACCTCAGTAAAGCTACTTACATATTGAGCATCAAAATCTATTGAGATAGGTCAAGACGCTTGACAAGGTTTTCAATAAGTACATACCTTGTCAAGATTTTGAAGTAGTTCAAACTGGAATAGTCAAAGAAGGAGTTCTTGCCTGTGTTGCAAAGGTGTGAAATTGAGTAAGACTCAAATCCCGACCACGGCAGAAAATAGAAAAAAGAATGAAAGTCATTCCCTATGCCCCAGTCATAGGTTCTATAAAGTATACTATGCTATGTACCAGACCTATTGTATACCTTGTTCTGAATTTGGTAAGGGAATACAATAGTGATCTAGGAGTAGATCACTGGACATTGGTCAAGAATATCCTTAGTGAGGACTAAGGAAATATTTCTCGATTATGGAGGTGATAAAAGAGCCCGTCATAAAGAGTTACATCGGTGCAAGCTTTTACACCGATCCAGATGACTCTAAGTCTCAATCTGGATACATATTGAAAGTGGGAGCAATTAGCTAGAGTAGCTCCGTACAGAGCATTGTAGACATAGAATATTTGCAAAATACATACGGCTCTGAATGTGACAGACCCGTTGACTAAGCTTCTCTCACGAGAAAAAAATGATCACACCTTAGTGCTGTTTGGGTGTTAATCACATAGCGATGTGAACTAGATTATTGACTCTAGTAAACCCTTTGGGTGTTGGACACATGACGATGTGAACTATGGGTGTTAATCATATATAGATATGAATATTGGTGTTAAATCACATGGCGATGTGAACTAGATTATTGACTCTAGTGCAAGTGGGAGACTGAAGAAATATGCCCTAGAGGCAATAATAAAGTTATTATTTATTTCCTTATTTCATGATAAATGTTTATTATTCATGCTAGAATTGTATTAACCGGAAACATAATACATGTCTGAATACATAGACAAACATAGTGTCACTAGTATGCCTCTACTTGACTAGCTCGTTAATCAAAGATGGTTAAGTTTCCTAACCATAGACATGAGTTATCATTTGATTAACGGGATCACATCATTAGGAGAATGATGTGATTGACTTGACCCATTCCTTTAGCTTAGCACTTGACCGTTTAGTATGTTGTTATTGCTTTCTTCATGACTTATACAAAGTTCCTATAACTATAAGATTATGCAACTCCTGTTTACCGGAGGAACACTTCGTGTGCTACCAAACGTCACAACGTACCTGGGTGATTATAAAGGAGCTCTACAGGTGTCTCCAAAGGTACATGTTGAGTTGGCGTATTTTGAGAATAGGTTTTGTCACTCCGATTGTCAGAGAGGTATCTCTAGGCCCTCTCGGTAATGCACATCACTATAAGCCTTGCAAGCAATGTAGCTAATGAGTTAGTTACGGAATGATGCATTATGTAACGAGTAAAGAGACTTGCCGGTAACGAGATTGAACTAGGTATTGGATACCGACGATCGAATCTCAGGCAAGTAACATACCGACCACAAAGGGAACAATGTATGTTGTTATGCGGTTTGACCGATAAAGATCTTCCTAGAATATGTAGGAGCCAATATGAGCATCCAGGTTCCGCTATTGGTTATTGACCGAGAATAGTTCTAGGTCATGTCTACATAGTTCTCGAACCCGTAGGGTCCGCACGCTTAACGTTACGATGACAGTTTTATTATGAGTTTAAGTTTTGATGTACCGAAGTTTGTTCGGAGTCCCGGATGTGATCATGGACAAGACAAGGAGTCTCAAAATGGTCGAGACATAAAGATTGATATATTGGAAGCCTATATTTGGATATCGGAATAGTTCCGGGTCAAATCGGAATTTTACCGGAGCACCGGGGGGTTACCGCAACCCTACCGGGGGTTAATGGGCCTTAGTGGGCCATGAGGGAGAAGAGGAGGGCCGGCCAGGGCAGACCGCGCGCCCCTCCCCCCTTAGTCCAAATAGGACAAGGAAGGGGGGGCAGCGCCCCCCTTTCGTCTTTCCCCTCCCCCCTTTCCTTCTCCACCATGGCAAGAGGGGGGAGTCCTACTCCCGGTGGGAGTAGGACTCCTCTAGGCGCACCCCTAGGGGCCGGCCGCACCTCCCCCCTCCCTCCTTTATATACGAGGGCAATGGGGCGCCTCTAGACACACAAGTTGATCTTCGTGATCGTTCCATAGCCGTGTGCGGTGCCCCCCTCCACCATATTCCACCTCGGTCATATTGTTGCAGTGCTTAGGCGAAGCCCTGCGTCGGTAGAACATCATCATCATCACCACGCCGTCGTGCTGATGGAACTCATCCCTGACACCCTGCTGGATCGGAGTCCGGGGATCATCATCGAGCTGAACGTGTGCTAAACTCGGAGGTGCCGTACGTTCGGTACTTGGATCGGTCGGATCGTGAAGACGTACGACTACATCAACCGCGTTGTCATAACGCTTCCGCTTACGGTCTACGAGGGTTCGTGGACAACACTCTCCCCTCTCATTGCTATGCATCACCATGATTTTGCGTGTGCGTAGGAAATTTTTTTAAATTACTACGTTCCCAACACCTTTGTGGGTGGAGCCCTCCGTGGACTCGCGCAACCGTTACTCTTCATGGGTTGAAGTCTCCATCAACGTGGATGTACGATAGCACCACCTATTGGAACCACGCAAAAAAAATCCGTGTCTCCAATTGCGTTTGAATCCTCCAAACCCTTCCCTTTACTTTATTGCAAGTTGCATGCTTTAATTTCCGCTGCCTATATACTCTTTGCATGCTTTCTTGAATTGTGTGATGATTGCTTGACTTGTCCTAAGATAGCTAAAATCTGCCTAACTCTAAAATTGGGAAAAGGTTAAGTTTTTAATTGGTCAAGTAGTCTAATCTCCCCCCCACTAGACATACTTCAAGGTCCTACAAGTGGTATCAGAGCTTTGGTCTCCATTTGCTTTGATTTCCATAGCTTTTGGTGGTCATAGCCTTGGTTTCACAACCTAGGAGAGTATGGCGTCTAGCGAGGGAAATTATCACCGTAGAGGTCCTTACTTTGATGGTACTAATTTTGCTAGTTGGAAGCATAAGATGAAAATGCATATTCTTGGTCATAACCTCGCCGTTTGGGCAATTATTTGTATTGGCTTGCAAGGTGAATTCTTTGATGGGAGAGAACCGAACCGTGAAGCTAATGCGGAAGAATTGAAGATGCTACAATACAACGCTCAAGCTTGTGATATCATCTTCAACGGATTGTGCCCCGAAGAATTCAACAAAATCAGCCGTCTTGAGAATGCAAAGGAAATTTGGGATACTTTGATTGATATGCATGAAGGTACCGAATCCTTCAAGGAATCCAAGTTGGATGTGCTCCAAAGTCAGCTTGACAAGTTCAAAATGAAGGATGGTGAAGGTGTCGCTGAAATGTACTCTAGGCTTACTCTTATCACAAATGAGATTGCCGGCTTAGGGAGTGAAGAGATGACCAACAAATTCATCATCAAGAAGATACTAAGAGCATTGGATGGAAAGTATGATATTGTGTGCACATTGATCCAAATGATGCCAAACTACAAAGATCTCAAGCCAACAGAAGTCATTGGAAGAATTGTTGCTCATGAGATGTCACTCAAGGATAAGGAGGAACTTCACAACAAGTCAAGTGGTGCTTACAAAGCCTCAAGTGAAGCCCCCACATCATCAAGTGAGAAAGAAATCATTGAAGAATTGAGCTTAATGGTGAAGAACTTCAACAAATTCTACAAGAGTAGAAGCAAAGAAAGAAGCTCCAAGTCAAGGTCTTACCATGACAAAAGATCTTCAAGTCGAGAGCGCAATTGCTACAATTGTGGGAGACCCGGACACTATTCCAATGAGTGTACGACACCCTACAAAAGAAGAGAAGATTCCCCAAGAAGAAGAAGCAAAAGAGAAGAATCACCACCAAGAGAGAGGAGGAGTAGAGATGATCGTTATGAACGAAGACCCTCACGGAGAAGCAAGGATTCGGAGACGAAGGACAAGTCATCAAGGAGCTACACAAAACGAAGACATCAAGATCATGTTGGTGAATGGGTATCCGGCTCCGACTCCGACAATCACTCCGAGAGAAGCTATCACTCCGACTCCGAATATACTCAAGATGAAGGTGTTGCCAGTCTAGCACTTGTGTCAACCAACTCCTATGACATATTTGATTCACCAAATGAAGGAATTGGAAGATGCTTCATGGCGAAAGGTCCAAAGGTAACACATCCTGAGTATGTTGATTTCAATAGTGATGAAGATGAATTGCTTGTGGATGATGATTTACTTGTTGACAACTCTAGTGATGAATACTATGATGAAACGTCAATTAATCAAGCTAATCAAGATAAAACGAATGACAATGATAAGGAGAAGATTGAGCTTCTAACTAAAGAACTAAAAACTCTTAAGTTGGCTCATGAAACTATCTTCGAAGATCATCGAGAACTTTTAAGGGCTCGTGAGAAGTTACGCTTTGAAAAGCTCAATCTTGAGCAATAGCATGAGTTCTTAAAAACAATCAATGATGATCTCCGTAAGAAAAGTTCTTCTTACATTGCCAAGCATTTACTCTTATCTACTTACATGCCTCAAGTCAAGTCTAGTAACAAGTACAAGAAAGATACTTCCTCTAGTAGTAACAATGATAATGTCAAATCCAATATTGTTGCTTCTAGTAGTTCTCTTGATTCCACTAATGATTCTCTTAGCCAAGTTACACTTGAGCAAGAAAATAGCTTATTGAAGGGAATTATAGAGAAAGGACAAGAGCCTTGCTGGGAGTAAGCAATTCGTGGAAATTGTACAAAAGCACGGAAGGCACCGGAAGAATCAAGGTGTTGGTTTTGAACGAAAGTTCAATGCCAATGGAGTTGAGTGGGAAGAAGATCAATACCCCAAGACAAAGTTTGTTCCTCAACAAGAGAAGTATGATCCTACTTCCTTCAAGGGAACACAAGCCCAAGATGATCTTCCACCACAAGACCACAAGAACAAAGGCAAGGACAAGCATCAAGAAGAGATTGATGCATTTGAAGAAGCACCTGAGGCCTCGTTCAAGTGGGTTCCCAAGACTACGTAAAGTTCTACTTCATGAAGTACAACAACAACTCCAAGGATTCCCATCAAGATGATGTGGATCCCGAAGAAGAAGAACTAGAGAGTTCTTGAGGGTGACTCCGCCAACATTCTTCACTCATATCATTATGGCAAGAACAAGTGCAATCAACTTCCACATCTTGCACTAGTTCAAGGAGTCACAAACCGTCATGTTGGTAAGGCAACGGACAAGGTAACCTAATGATTTCATGGACATCATCTTGTGTGTGCTTCACTCTATCTCTATGGATATCCTTGCTTGTTCCTTGTGGGACTAACCCGTGTAGGTATTGAAAGTGCAACTCACTCCAAAGGATTGCTCCAAATGATCTACATCAACATTGAGCATCCACATCTTCAACACCTACATGAAGTCATCATCGACAAAACCCAAGGTTAGTTCATCCTCTAAGGGGGGATCTCACATCTAGGGGGAGCTTAACTCTAAAATTGAGTCAAAGCAACTCTTATGGTGTGAACATATCAATGCATTATGTAAAAGTGGTAACCCCACTTGAGCTTAAACGATGAGTATGACCTGTGATCAAATGTTTTCATTTGATTCCTAAGTCAATATACTCATATATAGATGACCTAGTCATCGCCAATTGTTTGATGAGATGCTAGAATTGGTTGTGCATGCTTTGCCACATATTTCATTTGCCATCTTATTGTGTGACCATGTTGGTGCATATTTTACTCATTCAAGGGCATCCACTGGTTGTTTTGATTGTTTGGCTTCTTTTCTTTTTGCCAAGTGGATGGACAAGAATGCCTAAGAACCTTCTCTAGCTATCTATGCTTTTCTCGTCTCAAACTCTATTCATTCTACATCACAAAATTTGATCAAGTCAGATTCGAACCACTCTGTGTGAGGAGCACTCGGAGTCCCCGATTCGTCATGGACTTAAACTTCCAAAACTTCTTTGTGATTCTCGGTCTGACCGATTCCTCCATTTCGGTCCTACAGAGATCATAAAGTTGATCTAAGTGTTCAATCTCGATGCAACCGATTTGAACTTTTTGGTCACACCGAGTTGCTGTAACTGTTCACAGTTATGCATCTCGGTGCCACCGAGTTGTTCCACTCGGTCACACCGACAGGATCGGGCTATATATAGTCACGGGCAAAAATTTGGAAATTCCTACAAACCCCTTCGCCCGCCCAATAGCTCGCTCTGCCATCCCAGGTCTCCGGATCGTCTCCTCGTCGCCAACCGCATCATGTCGCTGGTCTCCGCCGCCTTCAACGGATTTCAACCCCGCCGTTGCCACCGTAGCGAGTTCATCGCCAAGCTAAGGTATGGACTCGATCATTGTGCTATCCTCGTCTGATTCCTAGCACATTGTGTTCTTATTGATTGTTGCCACGATTGAAACACTCCTATCCAGTCAATGCAATCCATAGAGTAGATGAGATTCGAAATTTTAGGGTTAGGATTCCGCCGAAACCATCTCGGACCCACCGAGTTGAAAAACTCGGTCCCACCGATTTGGCTTATGCCATTGCACTATTAACTCTGGGTCTGACCAAGAATTGCTAATCGGTGAGACCGATTTTAGGACTTTGTGAAACTCTAGCAATCTCGGTGCCACCGAACTGTGACTCGGTCCCACCGAGTTCATCAGTTTAGGTTCCAAAACTGCTTCGGTATCACCGAGTTTGAAAATCGGTTGATCCGAAATGCTTTCTGTGGAAAACTAAAACCGAACTTTTGAATCATTCTTTTGCAAAAATCTCTGCATTTTGTGCTGCTCAACCATTCTACCTCATCTATAACTCTTCACAGGGTCAGCAGTCAGTGTTTGAAGCATGTCAGACCAGAGTGATAGTCAGAACAGGTCAGAAGAGCAGATTGACATGAGTAAGGGCACTAGTCCCTCAAGCACTTCAGATGAAGGAAGCAGAAGCACTCCTAGCAACCTGCCTAAGGCTGCTACCAGGCAAAGGAGGAAAAGAACTTCAGACTCTGAAGATGAGGACTATGTGGCAGCTGAAGATGAGGCTACTTCCAAGAAAGTAGTGCTCAAAAAGGAATATGGCTCAGCAAAGAATACAAAGCCTGGCCTCAATAAGAAAGTTCCTGCCAAGAGGACACCTATGCCCAAGGTCAGGAGGTCCACTCAAGTGCTAGAACAGACTGAATCCAAAGAGGCACCTGCAAAGAAAGTCACAACTGCCAAATCCAAGAAAGTTCCCACTGGAGAAACTATGAAGTTTACCATTGAATCAGAGGATGAAGCTGCTCAGGACAAGAAGAAGAAGAGAGCAAGAACCCCAACTGCCCAGGTTCTTGGAAAGCCCTCAATGAGAAGAGACTCTGAAGAGGAAGAAGAGGTTGCTGCACCAGCACCCAAGGCACCAAAGCTTATGGGTGATGCCATTAGATCAGGGGCTGCAACATCTAAGCCCATGGAAGCACCCAAAGCTGCCCTCAAGGCCAAGCTTGCACCAAAGAGGAATACCAGGAGTATTCCAGCTACTTAGAAGAACAAGGCCCGAGTGCCTAATGTTGCTGATGAGGAAGAAGAAGAAGGACAGGTCCTAAGGAAGCTCAAGCCCAAGATACCAGACCACAATGATGCCCATCCTATGGTTGAGGACATGATGATCAGGAAGGACTCAGGGTTGAGGATATGGAGGATGGAAGATCCATATGCCTCAAGGAGAAGAACTGCTGTTGATTACAGGTTCCATACAAAGGAACAGCAGGACTTCTATGAGACAATCGTGTTGGATAAGAAGCCCATAGTTTGTGATATGAGGTGGGTCGACTGGACCTACATAAAGGACAATGAAGAGCACTATCCTGGAGTGCAAGAAAGTTTTGTTGCTTGTGGAGTTGCTGATTTTATTGGGAAAAAGCTCACCAACTGGAATGATGAACTTATCATGCAATTCTACTCCACGGCACACTTCTATCCAGATGGGAGGATAGTTTGGATGTCAGAAGGCACCAGGTACCAGTCCACTATTGAGGAATGGGCAAGTCTGATCAATGCCCCAAAGGAAAGTGGAGATGACCTGGATATTTATGCCAAGAAGAAGATGGACCACAGTTCCATGGCACACATGTACAAGGAGATCCCAGACAAAGCTGTTGAGACACATAAGTTTGGATTAGTCCACTTCCTTCTGTCAGGACTGCCAACTATCAACTGGATCCTAAGGCACACTCTGTTGCCTAAGTCTGGTGACCACAACATGATCAGAGGGCATGCCATCAACATGTTGCATTTGTTTGATGTGCTACAGAAATTTAAAGTCATGAGCCTTATGATTGAAACCATTAAGAGGACTGCAGCAGATCAGAAGAGGAGCTGTGGATATGCCCCTCAGATTCAGGAGTTGATTAACTCAAAGATGGGCACAGGGAAATATCAATTGGATAAGGAACATTTTCCACTTTATCCAGACTTTGAGGACAATGAGGTTGTCATGAATGAGAATGATCCATCATCTGTACATGCTCAAGAGAAGAATGAGAAGGCAAGGAAGGAAAAGGCTGCCAAGATGCCAACTCAAGAGGAGGCATCTGAGTATTTCTTGAAGAACAAGCAGGAGCAGCTTGGTTACTTAATAGCATCAACACTGAGGATTGAGAAGGGATTGGCCACCCTCACTCAGAATCAGGAGAGCTTGGAAATAATAATGGAACTCAAATTTCATGATCTTGATGTCAAAGTAACTGAGATTCAGTCAGTTGTAGAGCAGCTATTGTTTGGGCAAGACTAGCACCAATGTGTTTGGCAGAGTGCCTAGAGCTCAGAGGTCAGTTGCAGTGCCTGTGACAGACACTAGAGCAACATCATCTGCACCACCTACAACCCCTCTCGCCCAAAGGCAACCAGCTCCAGCATCAACTCCAGCACCCTCTACTTCAACTGAAGCCTTCGTTCTTGGAGTTATCCGGACACCATCACCTGAAGATCAAGCCTGAGAGACGATCTAGCACT
>JAHHZJ010001793.1:0-67500 GCA_021437245.1 Aegilops speltoides | reverse complement strand
TTGAACTAGCTAGTTGATTTAATAAACTAATTTATTTTACTATATATAGAAGTAGTTTGTTTTTAGTAAGTACTACTTATTTAATTATAGTAAGTGCTTAGTAGTTGAACTAGATAGTTGACTAATAGAACTAAATTATGAACGTAGGCCGGAAATGTCGTACTCATCGGACGACGATAACCGCCTGGGAGTGCGATCGTGCCACGACGACCGAGGTATGTGCGATGATTCATTGAGTGGAGGAAGATCGACGCTTCAGCATTAAGCTCGAGGAGACTTGCGATGTTCATATGGTACGCAACGACGACAATAGTTTTTTTCGTAATTAAGCATGACTTCAACTATTTTAACGTGTATTTTTCATCTTTCCAATTTGACTAGCTTATCCCATGCTTTGCAAGACGCTATGTCTTGGAGAGGATGGGTATTGAAGACCATGAAAATTTTGAAACCAAAAAAATTATCCTAAGTACCGAACATGATGTGGATTTTCAAGTAAAGCTGTACAATGCTCAGAGTGTAACCCATTTTGGTTGCAAAAATTGGGATGCATTTTGCAAGATGTATGGTCTTGATGAGGGTATGCTTGTCACCATGGATCTTGGTGATCCTACAATCGAGCAAGAGACACCTACGATTTGGGTCTTTGTGGATACACCTCCAGCTTCTTCCCTCATGTGAGCTAAACATAGTTATTAAGTAATTTATATTGTTTATTTCAAAATATAATGTTGACAACTTATCTCCATTGACAGCTTATTTTCATGCTTCAAAGAATGTGCGGAAGATGGTAGATGTAACGCACTACACGAAGGCTCGAATTAACTTATCGGAGAAAGCGACATCCGGTCGGATTTTGTAGAGATCTTGAGAATTACAATATCTACAATCAAACTCCTCAACATTATGGTCAATACGCGCCACTAGTGCACGTGTTGAGCTACGATAACTACCATGGAGATACCTTGGTAAGATTATTTTTACTATTAAAACTTCCGGCATCTTTTTGCACACTTCTAAAACTAGTACATCATTGCTAACTACGGTTATTACTATGTTTTTCAACAGATAATCCCGAATGATTGTGTGCCTCATCCGATGTATACGCGTGGTAGCCTTCATGTTTTGAACATACTACCAGTGTCGTCCTCTGAATCTCAACTGTCCATACCGGTTTCTAAAAGAAGTGGAGACATAACAATCAAAGAATGGAGAAAATGTATGGATAGTGGTAAGGAGCTTCTTGGAAGCAATAAGCAGCGAAAGGCAAGAATTGGAGACAGGATGATCGCCATTCTTCATAACGGAGAGTCGTGGTCTATATTGTTTTATGCTATTTTACCTTAAGGGTGTTTAGGTCCTACCGACATCGATGATCATGTGCTAAGAACAATTATGTAGGGTTGGGTTTGATGACTATATATGAGGATGATGATCGTATGACTTATTATTAATAACGAGTAGAAGTTGTATGATGATGCATGATTAGTAGGACTTGTTATTATATATATATATGATGATGTAATGATGCAAAAGCATGCATGAGATATGTTATATGAACATAGCAGCAAATTGATAAACAAAGCATGCATGATGTATATATGATGCATAACGTGTACAATGTGTAGTATCGTAAAATACCAGCAAACAAAAAAGAATTAAAATGGAAACACAAAATTAAATGAAAAAGAAATCATAAAACTAAAAACCCACCAAACCTTATAGTACCGGTTGGTGTTACCGACCGGTACTAAAGGGCTCCAGGCCCCCGGAGCTGGCTCGTGCCACGTGGTTGCCCTTTAGCACCGGTTCGTGCTGAACCGGTACTAAAGGGGGGGGGGGCCTTTAGTGACCACAAATTAGTGCCGGTTATGTAACCGGCACTATAGGTCCTTACGAACCGGTGCTAATGCCCTGTTCTGCACTAGTGTCTCTGGAAAGCTTGTTACAAAATCGGTCTCACCGAGTTTGTGTAATCGGCCTTACCGAGATTACGTTATGCCCTAACACTAACTGAATCGGTCTCATCGAGTTGCATGTCAGTCCCACCGAAAATCACTAACGGTCACTAGGTTTACTAAATCGGTCCGACCGAGTGTATTGAATCGGTCCCACCGAGTTTGGTAAATTGTGTGTAACGGTTAGATTTTGTGTGGAGGCTATATATACCCCTCCACCTCCTCTTCATTTGTGGAGAGAGCCATCAGAACAAACCTACACTTCCAACTTACCATTTCTGAGAGAGAACCACCTACTCATGTGTTGAGGCCAAGATATTCCATTCCTACCGTATGAATCTTGATCTCTAGCCTTCCCTAAGTTGCTTTCCACTCAAATCTTCTTTCCACCAGATCCAAATCCTATGAGAGAGAGTTGAGTGTTGGGGAGACTATCATTTGAAGCACAAGAGCAAGGAGTTCATCATCAGCGCACCATTTGTTACTTCTTGGAGAGTGGTGTCTCCTAGATTGGCTAGGTGTCACTTGGGAGCCTCCGACAAGATTGTGGAGTTGAACCAAGGAGTTTGTAAGGGCAAGGAGATCGCCTACTTCGTGAAGATCTACCACTAGTGAGGCAAGTCCTTTGTGGGCGACGGCCATGGTGGGATAGACAAGGTTGCTTCTTCATGGACCCTCCGTGGGTGGAGCCCTCCATGGACTCGCGCAACTGCTACCCTTCGTGGGTTGAAGTCTCCATCAACGTGGATGTACGATAGCACCACCTATCGGAACCACGCCAAAAACATCCGTGTCTCCAATTGCGTTTGAATCCTCCAAACCCTTCCTTTGACTTTCTTGCAAGTTGCATGCTTTAATTTCCGCCGCCTATATACTCTTTGCATGCTTGCTTGAATTGTGTGATGATTGCTTGACTAGTCCTAAGATAGCTAAAATCTGCCAAACACTAAAATTGGGAAAATGTTAAGTTTTTAATTGGTCAAGTAGTCTAATCACCCCCCTCTAGACATACTTCAAGGTCCTACAAAGAGTTATACCATATTCAGAAGTGCCAGGCAAGCAAAACCCCCTTGTTCATTTCGATACAATCCCACTCTCTCGCTCCTGCTCTGTTTTACTGCATTAGGACAACAATGATTCAATTGTTCATGCTGCGGTAGTTGAACCCCTTTCCTCTGCATGACCTGTCATTGCTACAGTAAATAGATGAAACCCACTAGCATGAGTAGGAGTTGTTTGAGCCCTGTTGTGCCTACTCATTCATGCTTGTTTGTCATGCCTGCTACTGCTTAGAGTTGAGTCAGTGTAACACCCCGGATCCGATGCGCCAGGTGTCCGCCAGTTATTCGCCGTCGTTGCCATGTCATGTGCTTGCGTGTTGCATTTGCCATGTCATCATATGCATTTCATATCATGCCATCATGTGCATTTCATTTTGCATACATGTTCGTCTCATGCATCCGAGCATTTTCCCCGTTGTCCGTTTTGCAATCCGGCGCTCCTATGTCATCCGTGTCCCTCTTCTCTCTTCTCTTGTGCGGGTATTAAACTTTCTCGGAATGGCCCGAGGTTTGCCAAGCGCCTTGGTATAGCACCGTAGACCGCTGTCAAGTTTCGTGCCATTTGGAGGTCGTTTGGTACTCCAACGGTTAACCGGTAACCGTGAAAGCCCTCTTTGTTTCAGCCCAACACCCTTCCAAAGTGGCCCAAAACCCAGCAAACTCCCTCCATGCTCTCGGTCGTTCGATCACGATCGCGTGGCAAAAACCGCACCTCATTTGGACTCTCCTAGCTCCCTCCACCTATAAAAACGTCTTCCCTCTCCATTTTGGATGATTTTCCCCGAAACCCTAGCCGCCGCTCCTCTCCACCGCGGACAATTTTCCCGCCGCTGGACATGTCCGCCGCCCTCGGCCGCCGCCCGCGCTAATCTGAGCCGCCACGTGGCGCGCCCGCCGTCCGCCGCCCGCCCGCCCGCCCACGCCCCGCAGCAGCATCCATGGCCGGACCAGCCCGCCCGCCACTGGCTCCTCGCGCCATTCTGCCGATTCGCCGGACCCGTGCCGCCTCGCCGGACCTGGCTCCGCCGCCGCCGAACCTCAGGCCAGTCGCCGCCGCCCTTCTCTTCCTTCCTCTCTCTCTCCATCTTACCCTCTCTCTCCCGCTGGGATCTCGCAGGAGCGCCGCCGCCGCTGCTCGGTGCTCGTCGCCGGAGCCCCTCCGGCCTCCTCCCGCGGCGGATCTGGCACAGCGCCGGCCGGATCCAGCAGCTCCGGCCCCCTCTTGGCTTCCCTGGCGCCGGACCTCGCCGGCGTCGCGCTGCGGCCGCCGCCTCCCGTGCCTCCCTCGACCCAGGCGGATCGAGAGGAGGACGACGCCTGCGTGGGTGCCTCCTCCTGCCCGGCAGCCCACGCCGCCCGATCCACCTCCTCCCGGCCCGGCCACAACTGCAGCCGGCTCCCTTCTCCACCGACCTGGGCCGAGCCCAGCAAGGGTGAGCAGCCCCCAGCGCCCCCTCCTTTTTTTTTTTCCTGTTGTGGCCCAGCAAGTTTCAGCCCGTGTCTATTTTTTTTCAGTCCTGCGAATTTGCTCATTATCCAGAGAATAACAGTTTTACAGATTGGCCCTCCATCTTCATGCATTTAATAACTCCACAACCGTGCATCGGATTAAAACAACTTATATATGTAAAATGCTTAGTTTTTCATCTAGCTTAATAATATGCCACTTTCATCCATGTTTAAAATGTTTAAAATGATGTTTGCTTAAATTTGCTAAAATGCCATGTTAAAATGCTTTATTTCATAACTATTTAACCGTAACTCCGATTTTAATAAACTTTATATGTAAATGGGGTGGAAAAATGCCTAGATTAACATGGTCCACTTTATTTTCCTGTTTAACAACTTTAAAATATGTTTTAGGGCAGAACAGTACCAAATTCGAATATTGCTCATGAGGATTTTCCGGAATTGTTGTTTGTTGTTTCCGGCCTCATTTAAACTTTTCTAGGTAGGTAGTTTTGTTATGCTTCACCCCTTGCCATGTTAATCAACATTTAATATTGTTGGGTAGCTTAACAAGAGAGAACTAAATAAATGTATGTGGTGTTCCGTCAATATGCAACTCGTTGCATATTGAGCTCCACTTAATTTGTAGTGTTGTTTGTTGCACTTTGCCATGCCATGCCATGCCTCATTAAACCGGACATGCATCATACTTGATTGTGCATCATGCCATGCTTATGTGATGGTTGTTTACTATGTTGTTTGTTTCTTTCCGGGTTGTTTCTCTCGTTAGCCTCGGTTCCGTTCCGGAGTTGTGAGGATCCGCTCGACTACGTCCGTTTGTCTTCTTCATGGACTCGTTCTTCTTCCTTGCGGGATTTCAGGCAAGATGATCATACCCTCGAAATCACTACTATCTTTGCTATGCTAGTTTGCTCGCTCTTTTGCTATGCCAATGCTACGATGCCTACCATTTGCTTGTCAGCCTCCCAAATTGCCATGTCAAACCTCTAACCTTTGACACCACTCCTAGCAAACCGTTGTTTGGCTATGTTACCGCTTTGCTCAGCCCCTCTTATAGCGTTGTTAGTTGCAGGTGAAGATTGAAGTTTGTTCCTCGTTGGAACATGGAGATGTTGTTCTTTTTTTGGAACATGTTTATTTGTTGGGATATCACAATATCTCTTATATTATTAATGCATCTATATATTTGGTAAAGGGTGGAAGGCTCGGCCTTATGCCTGGTGTTTTGTTCCACTCTTGCCGCCCTAGTTTCCGTCATACCGGTGTTATGTTCCCGGATTTTGCGTCCCTTACGCGGTCGGGTGATTTATGGGACCCCCCTGACGGTTCGCTTTGAATAAAACTTTTCCAGCAAGGCCCAACATTGACTTTTACCATTTGCCTCACCTAGCCCTTTTTCTTCCCTTGGGTTTCCGGAGCCCGAGGGTCATCTTTATTTTAACCCCCCCGGGCCAGTGCTCCTTCGAGTGTTGGTCCAACCTGAGCGATGTCCGGCGCCCCCTGGGCAACCAGGGTCTATGCCAACCCGACGTCTTGCTCATCCGGTGTGCCCTGAGAACGAGGTACGTGCGACTCCTATCGGGATTTGTCGGCACATCGGGCGGCTTTGCTGGTCTTGTTTTACCATTGTCGAAATGTCTTGATGTACCGGATACCGAGTCGATCGGAGTGTCTTGGGTGAAGGTCTATTCCTTCGATGATCGCGAGAGCTTGTCATGGGCTAAGTTGGGACACCCTGCAGGTATAAACTTTCGAGAGCCGTGCCCGCGTTATGTGGCAGATGGGAATTTGTTAACGTCCGGTTGTAGAAAACCTGAAGTTGACCTTAATTAAAATACATCAACCGTGTGTGTTACCGTGATGGTCTCTTTCCGTGGAGTCCGGAAGTGAACACGTGTTGGAGTTATGCTTGACGAGGTTGTTATAGGATCACTTCTTGATCATACTTTTGTCGACCGTGCTTTGCCTTCTCTTCTCGCTCTCATTTGCGTATGTTAGCCTCCGTATATGCTAGTCGCTTGCTGCAGCTCATGCCTTTACCTTTCCCATAAGCTTAAATAGTCTTGATCTCGCGGGTGCGAGATTGCTGAGTCCCCGTGGCTCACCAGATACTTCCAAAACCAGTTTGCAGGTGCCTATGTTACCGAGCAGGAGACGCAATCAAGCTCAAGGAGGAGCTCGATGAAGATCTTGCCCGTTGTGTTGTTTCGTTCTAGTTGATCAGTAGTGGAGCCCAGTTGGGGTCGATCGAGGACCTTTTGTCGCATTTGGGGTTCTTCTTTTATTTTGGTTCCGTAGTCGGACCTTGATTGTATCTGGATGATGTAATGCTTTATTCATGTAATTGTGTGAAGTGGCGATTGTAAGCCAACTATGTATCTTTTTCCCTTATGTATTACATGGGTTGTGTGAAGATTACCTCACTTGCGACATTGCTTTCAATGCGGTTATGCCTCTAAGTCGTGCTTCGACACGTGGGAGATATAGCCGCATCGAGGGCGCTATAAGTTGGTAATCGAGCCATCCCCGACCTTAGGAGCCCCATTGCTTGATCGTTTTTAGCGGCCGAGTTGTGTCTAGAAAAATGTTTTGAGTCATTTAGGATTATATATATCGGAGAGTTTAGGAATTCTTTTTACTCCCCAGTCCCTTCGACCTTCTGGTGAGGTATCCTGACGTAGAGTTTTGACTCTTCTCTTCTCAAATTTCACTAAATTTTTTTTTAGGATCACGCGGGTATCTTGGAATCGTTCCGATATTCTTATGACGAGAACATTGTTCTTGGTGCCTCCTGTCATTTAGGGGTTGTGGCAGTGTCCCGGGGAGTTGAGCTCCGAGGTGTTGTCGTCATAATTTTATCGTTGCAGTTCTGGAATACCTGAGTTTAGTACGCCGACATCGAAAATCTCTTTTATGCAGTTGTTGGTGAGATAATCCCGCTAACCCAGTACTGAGGTGAGTACGGGAGTATTGCCATGACTCGTATAACGGATGCTTTTCGAAGGTTGAGGTAGACGATTTCCGAAGGTTTCTTGGTTATGTGTTGACGGATGGATACAACTGGATGTAGGGATTGTTAGTTTGTGTGAGATATATTGCTCCCTGTATCCCCAACACCAGATTGCATAACCGAAAGTTTCGGAGTTTCATAGGTGGGAATTCAAGTAGCTCTTAGGATATCTTTCCGACGGATGTATGATATGAAATTGGGGTTCGACTTCTAGTGGTCCGCCTATACACGGTTGGTTTTACATGGTCTCGTTGTGTCTTAAAGAGTCCTTGGCTATGCCGACTGGGGGGCCTTCAGATGTCATGTGCACTTGCCTTGTACATGATGGTGCTGTGTCGATTGAGCCCGTGTAGGCCCCACCACGAAAACTTCGGACGAAATCTCTATCATATGTTTGTTCCGGCTTATTCTGCAAGCCAATCCTTTGTTTTTGTTTTGAGTTGTGGTATTCGAGTTGCTTCAATGTCAAGTGTTGATTCCATACCTTTCTGAAATGGTGTTCTCATACTCCGATGTGAATACCAATCCTTCTCGACAATCGAGATTGTCATGTCAATCCTTTTCTACCGGCGTGTTTCTCTTCAAGTGGATCCGATCACTTCAACATCAGCAAGACCAATTATCATTTCTTCTCAATGGTGTTTGTTTCATCCGTCCCAAGTTGCCTTTGTTTTCCCGCCCTCCCACCCTTTTTCTTCAAGGACTTAGATTTCTTATTCATGTATCCTTTTATTTTTGTGAAGTCTCTCCATTCTTTTCCGTCAATGTTCTTACCCGGTGGTTCTCAAGATGTTCTACTAGTTCATCATCCTCTGTTCTCTTTTCTTCTCCGGTGGATTCAAGTCAAGTTTTGTTGATCATACCTTTTTCCTCATTTCAATATCTTCTCATACCGGTGCACCTCATTATCATTCTACTTCTCGCTATTTGTTATTCCGGAGTGCTCAAGATATCTCGAAGATTTGTGTTTCCATTCTTAATCCGTTCAAGCCATTTGGAGATTGTTATCTCATTCAAGTCATTTAATTCAACCGGTGCAACATCTCTTTTAAATCTTTTCAACGGTGTTCTTTTGAGTGGGCCCTAACCCACAGGTCTTTTCCCAGGATCTTACCTGACTCTTCTATTTTCCCAGAGATATCCTAAATTCTTCTCCTAGTTTGACGTAAGAATGAGTTATCATCAGTCAAATGCTTTTCTCCAAGATCTTTCAAATTCTTTTCATAGTTGGCTTAACCTCTTCGTTTTTGATTCTTCCGGAGTATCTCATATAATTCTTGGTGGTGTTTCTCGTTGTCATTCTCATCATTTGAAGACCGAAGAAGAGTTTCTCTTAAATCTTGCTCTATTCTCTTCAAGATTCATGGTGCTAGCTTGTTGCCATCCTCTCATAATTGTTTTCGATTGTGAGAATCTTTTTCACCCATCCGGAGCATTTTTAGGAGTCTTTTCAGTTTCATTCTTTGAAGCCCATCATCTCAGTATTATTCATTCAAGCTTTCAGCTCTCGTTCTCCAAATCATACCGGTGCATCATTCAAGTATTCTCTTATCAGCTCGTGATCTATTCGTTCATTTGTATCTAAATCCCCTCAAGTATCTTCATTCATTTTCCAATTCTTCCCGGTGATTTGTGCCTTTGCTACGTTCAATTTCAATTCTTACGGTGGTTCTTTCAAGATCCCTCTTCCTTGTTCATCATATCAATTCATTTGTTGTTCCAATCCTACCGGTGGTTCGTTGAAGACCTTTCTCAAGTTTACGCCATATCTCTCTTAATCCTTTTTCAATGGGAATAAGTGGTATGCCAAATCCCTTGATTGTCATCAATTTAAATTGGTGGAGGATACGCATAACATAATTCTTATTCTTGTTCATCCAAGTGATTAATTCTTTATTCCAGAGGCCCTTAAAATTCTCAGTTTCATTTGTTTCATCTTCTCTTTTTCCCGGAGTTCCAAGCTCTAATTATCACGGAGATCCATCTAAATCATTGCAAGGTTTCACCTTGTGTTTTCAACTTCTCTTTCTTTCTATCATCCTTCTATTACCGGAGTTCTTCATTGAGGCTCTACATGGTGGTTCATCAAGGATTTAATTCCTTCTCAAAGTTTTCATCCAGATTCCTTCCTAAGGAGCTCAAGCTTTCTTCATATGGTAATCCGGAGTGCAATTCTTTCTACCTTATCTTTTGAGATGGTGTTAGGTCATTCTTGACAATTTCCTTCATGTGTCATGATTCTTATTGTTGTCAAGAATGAGGTATGTTAAATCCATCAATCTCTTCGTTGGATTTATCTTGTGTCATGTTTTCACCTAAAGCCTTCCATAAGGATGTTGCTATTTTTGGTGCTTATTAATGAACCAAGTTATCTCTTTTCCATCTTGATGGAACAAGCTTTCATCTCTTCGTTAATCTCAAGCAATCATTTGTTTCCGTTGGTGGCAGAAGCTCACCTCATAATTTTGAGATGTTCTCATAAGCCCGCCACAAGCTTATTCTTTTCGTTGTTGGTTTTCCAACAACTCCATTCGATTCTTCGTTGCAAGGGTGCTTTCCAAGCTCATTTGTGGCAGAAGTTGGCATTTTCTTCTCCATTCTTTTATTCCTATGATTTATTTCTATTCTTTCATTACGGAGGCATTGTGATGTTGCTCTTTTCACTCATCATCTCAATTGTGAGGATCGTGTTCTTTTTTCTTGCTTATCCATTTAACCGGAGTGTTGTATCATCTCTTCAATATCTTTTCATCTCATCAAGTCTTGCATCTCTTTTCAGTCGGAGTGCTGCCCAAATTATATCAATCTTATTCCTTCTCTATCTAGTTTTAACCGGAGTGGTTTCAATATCTATCTTATCACTAAACCTCTTGGTTCTCGTTGTATCCCTTGTTCCTCTTTCCTAACGGAGTGTTTTCAACTTTGCTCATCTTCGTTATTTTCTTCCTTTCATTTTGCTCAACCTCTCAAGGTTCTTGGTTTCACTCGTTCGTCAAAGAAGCAACTTTGTTTTACCTCTCCTCTTCCTCTTCCTTTGCCCCTCCGGTGCCATCCTAGATCTCGGGACGAGATCCTCTCGTAGTGGTGGAGTGTTGTAACACCCCGGATCCGATGCGCCAGGTGTCCGCCAGTTATTCGCCGTCGTTGCCATGTCATGTGCTTGCGTGTTGCATTTGCCATGTCATCATATGCATTTCATATCATGCCATCATGTGCATTTCATTTTGCATACATGTTCGTCTCATGCATCCGAGCATTTTCCCCGTTGTCCGTTTTGCAATCCGGCGCTCCTATGTCATCCGGTGTCCCCTCTTCTCTCTTCTCTTGTGCGGGTATTAAACTTTCTCGGAATGGCCCGAGGTTTGCCAAGCGGCCTTGGTATAGCACCGGTAGACCGCCTGTCAAGTTTCGTGCCATTTGGAGGTCGTTTGGTACTCCAACGGTTAACCGGGTAACCGTGAAAGCCCTCTTTTGTTTCAGCCCAACACCCCTTCCAAAGTGGCCCAAAACCCAGCAAACTCCCCTCCATGCTCTCGGTCGTTCGATCACGATCGCGTGGCCGAAAACCGCACCTCATTTGGACTCTCCTAGCTCCCTCCACCTATAAAAACGTCTTCCCCTCTCCATTTTCGGATGATTTTCCCCCCGAAACCCTAGCCGTCGCTCCTCTCCGCCGCCGGACAATTTTCCCCGCCGCCTGGACATGTCCGCCGCCCTCAGCCGCCGCCCCGCGCCAATCTGGAGCCGCCACGTGGCCTTGCCGCCGTCCGCCGCCGCCCGCGCTTGGCCCACGCAGCCAGCAGCATCCACGCTGGACCCGAGCCGCCTGGGCTCCTGGCTCCTCGCCCCACGCTGGTTCGCCGGACCCGTGCGCCTCGCCGGACTGGCTCCGCCGCCGCCGAACCTCAGGCCAGTCGCCGCCGCCCTTCTCTTCCTTCCTCTCTCTCTCCATCTTACCCTCTCTCTCCCGCTGGGATCTCGCAGGAGCGCCGCCGCCGCTGCTCGGTGCTCGTCGCCGGAGCCCCTCCGACCTCCTCCCGCGGCGGATCTGGCACAGCGCCGGCCGGATCCAGCAGCTCCGGCCCCCTCTTGGCTTCCCTGGCGCCGGACCTCGCCGGGCGTCGCGCTGCGGCCGCCGCCTCCGTGCCTCCCTCGACCAGGCGGATCGAGAGGAGGACGACGCCGCCAGCGTGGGTGCCTCCTGGCCCGGCAGCCCACGCCGGCCCGATCCACCTCCTCCCCGGCCCAGCGCGCCTGCAGCCCGGCTCCCTTCTCCACCGACCTGGGCCGAGCCCAGCAAGGGTGAGCAGCCCCCAGCGCCCCCTCCTTTTTTTTCCTGTTGTGGCCCAGCAAGTTTCAGCCCGTGTCTATTTTTTTTCAGTCCTGCGAATTTGCTCATTATCCAGAGAATAACAGTTTTACAGATTGGCCCTCCATCTTCATGCATTTAATAACTCCACAACCGTGCATCGGATTAAAACAACTTATATATGTAAAATGCTTAGTTTTTCATCTAGTTTAATAATATGCCACTTTCATCCATGTTTAAAATGTTTAAAATGATGTTTGCTTAAATTTGCTAAAATGCCATGTTAAAATGCTTTATTTCATAACTATTTAACCGTAACTCCGATTTTAATAAACTTTATATGTAAATGGGGTGGAAAAATGCCTAGATTAACATGGTCCACTTTATTTTCCTGTTTAACAACTTTAAAATATGTTTTAGGGCAGAACAGTACCAAATTCGAATATTGCTCATGAGGATTTTCCGGAATTGTTGTTTGTTGTTTCCGGCCTCATTTAAACTTGCCTAGGTAGGTAGTTTTGTTATGCTTCACCCCTTGCCATGTTAATCAACATTTAATATTGTTGGGTAGCTTAACAAGAGAGAACTAAATAAATGTATGTGGTGTTCAGTCAATATGCAACTCGTTGCATATTGAGCTCCACTTAATTTGTAGTGTTGTTTGTTGCACTTTGCCATGCCATGCCATGCCTCATTAAACCGGACATGCATCATACTTGATTGTGCATCATGCCATGCTTATGTGATGGTTGTTTACTATGTTGTTTGTTTCTTTCCGGGTTGTTTCTCTCGTTAGCCTCGGTTCCGTTCCGGAGTTGTGAGGATCCGCTCGACTACGTCCGCTTGTCTTCTTCATGGACTCGTTCTTCTTCCTTGCGGGATTTCGTGCAAGATGATCATACCCTCGAAATCACTACTATCTTTGCTATGCTAGTTTGCTCGCTCTTTTGCTATGCCAATGCTACGATGCCTACCATTTGCTTGTCACCTCCCAAATTGCCATGTCAAACCTCTAACCTTTGACACCACTCCTAGCAAACCGTTGTTTGGCTATGTTACCGCTTTGCTCAGCCCTCTTATAGCGTTGTTAGTTGCGGTGAAGATTGAAGTTTGTTCCTCGTTGGAACATGGAGATGTTGTTCTTTTTGGAACATGTTTATTTGTTGGGATATCACAATATCTCTTATATTATTAATGCATCTATATATTTGGTAAAGGGTGGAAGGCTCGGCCTTATGCCCGTGTTTTGTTCCACTCTTGCCGCCTAGTTTCCGTCATACCGGTGTTATGTTCCCGGATTTTGCGTCCCTTACGCGGTCGGGTGATTTATGGGACCCCCCTGACGGTTCGCTTTGAATAAAACTTTTCCAGCAAGGCCCAACATTGACTTTTACCATTTGCCTCACCTAGCCCTTTTTCTTCCCTTGGGTTTCCGGAGCCCGAGGGTCATCTTTATTTTAACCCCCCCGGGCCAGTGCTCCTTCGAGTGTTGGTCCAACCTGAGCGATGTCCGGCGCCCCCTGGGCAACCAGGGTCTATGCCAACCCGACGTCTTGCTCATCCGGTGTGCCCTGAGAACGAGGTACGTGCGACTCCTATCGGGATTTGTCGGCACATCGGGCGGCTTTGCTGGTCTTGTTTTACCATTGTCGAAATGTCTTGATGTACCGGGATACCGAGTCTGATCGGAGTGTCTTGGGTGAAGGTCTATTCCTTCGATGATCGCGAGAGCTTGTCATGGGCTAAGTTGGGACACCCCGCAGGTATAAACTTTCGAGAGCCGTGCCCGCGGTTATGTGGCAGATGGGAATTTGTTAACGTCCGGTTGTAGAAAACCTGAAGTTGACCTTAATTAAAATACATCAACCGTGTGTGTTACCGTGATGGTCTCTTTCCGGTGGAGTCCGGGAAGTGAACACGGTGTTGGAGTTATGCTTGACGCAGGTTGTTATAGGATCACTTCTTGATCATACTTTTGTCGACCGTGCTTTGCCTTCTCTTCTCGCTCTCATTTGCGTATGTTAGCCTCCGTATATGCTAGTCGCTTGCTGCAGCTCATGCCTTTACCTTTCCCATAAGCTTAAATAGTCTTGATCTCGCGGGTGCGAGATTGCTGAGTCCCCGTGGCTCACCAGATACTTCCAAAACCAGTTTGCAGGTGCCTATGTTACCGAGCAGGAGACGCAATCAAGCTCAAGGAGGAGCTCGATGAAGATCTTGCCCGTTGTGTTGTTTCGTTCTAGTTGATCAGTAGTGGAGCCCAGTTGGGGTCGATCGAGGACCTTTGTCGCATTTGGGGTTCTTCTTTTATTTTGGTTCCGTAGTCGGACCTTGATTGTATCTGGATGATGTAATGCTTTATTCATGTAATTGTGTGAAGTGGCGATTGTAAGCCAACTATGTATCTTTTTCCCTTATGTATTACATGGGTTGTGTGAAGATTACCTCACTTGCGACATTGCTTTCAATGCGGTTATGCCTCTAAGTCGTGCTTCGACACGTGGGAGATATAGCCGCATCGAGGGCGTTACAGTCAGGTGTGATTCATCGGGGATGAATCGAAGGTGTGTAAACCTGTCCTACTGTGTGTGAGCTAAGTGTGTGAACACGATTTGGTAAAGGTAGCGGTGAGAGGCCATGTAGGAGGACATGGTGGGTTGTCTCATTGAAACCGTCCTCTGGAACTGAGTTCTGTGTTTGTGATCCATGAATAGTTACTACCACACATTGGGTTCCGGTAACTCGACCCCTCTCGACTTATTAATTAACATGATCTCTGTGCAGGACTTGCAACTAGTTTCTGGTGTTTGTAGGTAGTGTTAGTAGTCTACCAAGTGGCACCCGGTACAGGTGGGCTTGGGACAGACTAGGCACAGTGGCCCGGTGTACCAAGTGGCACCCGGATGGTGGACTTGGGAACCATGCACACATCGTTTTGGGCCGTGAGCGACACCCCGATCGGATCTCCTTGCGGATGGAACCCGAATAGGCGATAAACCTGGACTAGAGACTTGTGTGGTTAGTCAGGTCGTGGCCGACTCCCTCGCCAGGCTTCCGCTTGAAGGTTGCCGAGATACACGAGGTGTACATGGCGGTAAGTGGCGAGAGCGTGTGTGAAGAAGTACACCCCTACAGGGTTAACATTATCTATTCGAATAGCCGTGTCCGCGGTAAAGGACTTCTGGGTTGCCTGTACAGTTCATAGATAACTTGAAGTGGATACTCTAAAATGCGCAAGATAAGCGTGAGTGCTATGGATGGCGTTCTCGTAGGTAGACGGGAGCGGATCCATAGTGGTGTATTGATTGGTGAATATGTGGACTCGTGTGCGCCACCTCAAACGAGTTACTTGCAGTCGTAGTTCAGGATAGCCACCGAGTCAAAGCTAGCTTGCTGCAGTTAAACCCCACCATCCCCTTTGTTGATAATGATGCATATGTAGTTAGTTCTGATGTAAGTCTTGCTGGGTACATTTGTACTCACGTTTGCCTATTTTATGTTTTTGCAGAGAGACTTCAGTCTCACTAGTAGTACGGTCTGGACTTCAACGTTTAGCTTGTTACCTCAGCTACGATCTTGTGCCCTCGGCAGGATCTGGTAGATAGTCAGGCTTCTCATCCTTTTTCATTTATAGATGTCTGTACTCAGACATGTTAAGCTTCTGCTTGAGCTTTGACTTGTATGCTCTGAGTGTTGGGTCATGAGACCCATGTTTCTAATATCTAGCTCCTCGGAGCCTATTCAATAAAATACTTGAGTCGTAGAGTCATGTTGTGATGCCATGTTGTATTTGCACATATCGAGCATATTGTGTGTATGTTATCAAAATGCTTGGTATGTGTGGGATCTGACAATCTAGTTGTTTATCCTTGGTAGCCTCTCTTACCGGGAAATGTCTCCTAGTGCTTCCACTGAGCCATGGTAGCTTGCTACTGCTCCGGAACACTTAGGATGGCCGGCATGTGTCCTTCTTCGTTCCTATGTCTGTCCCTTCGGGGAAATGTCATGCGGTGTCTACTGGAGTCCTGTTAGCCTGCTACAGCCCAGATTCTCTGGAGTCCTGCTAGCCCAGCTGCTACAGCCCGGATACACTCGCTGATGACCGACACGTTCATTGCTGGGTCATGTATGCCTGTCCCTGTAAGTTAGTGCCACTGTTGGTTCACGACTAGCCATGTCAGTCCGGGCTCCTTGTCATATGGATGCTAGCGACACTATCATATACGTGCGCCAAAAGACGCAAATGGTCCCGGGCAAGGTAAGGCGACACCCGTGGGAATACCGTGCGTGAGGCCGCAAAGTGATATGAGGTGTTACTTGCTAGATCGTTGTGGCTTGAGTCGGGGTCCTGACAATATCTTGATCGATTGGTCCTTGTGATCAGTTGTTGGACCTATTGTCGTATCAAAACTTTGATTTGTGTATGGGCTATCATCAAATCAAATCAGAACCAATGATGTTCATAATGTTGTCTTACTCGTGGTTGATCCCTCGAGCATACACCATTATATCTTTTGGTCTGCCCAATGCTATCACTTGTTCACATAATTGTGGAACTCCATTTTTATGGGAACATGGATGAATTGTTGTTGAGCCCATCGACAACATCGTTTTCCTCTCCATAATTTTGTTGAACATTAAGCTAGTGTTGGAAACTTTTATAAGCTATATTTTCATGTCTCGTGCATGGACCATATGCCCGGACGAAAGAAGTGATTTCCTCTAATTCATGTGCATTTTGATGCAAGTTGTCGCCACGGATTCGAGAAATTCAATGTTGCTTCCTTTGTAATCATCCCAAATCAGTCATGCACATGTGCGAAGTACTCTGTGGTTTGGAGACTTGCAACCTTCACTCTATATGTGTCCCTAGCACACCAAGCCACTGATGGATTTGTTCACGGAGAAGAAGTTCCTTCTTAAGAATCATGACTTATGTTAGGACTTTGCTATCCTCGTTGATGGTTCCCCTCCTGAACTCGGTAGTGTTCTGTTGTAAGACTACCATGTGTTCATGTTTGTCTGGCACATCGTGTTCACATGGGTGTAGCAGAACCAGTTCATGTTTCGGAGCTTGCTATCGTCGTTCATCTCCCGAGAATCTCGCAACGTCATCTCGTCGATTTGTGTTGCAAACTTTCACTTTCCTTTCCAGACTTGACGAGTCCGGAATATCCTGACACCAACCAGATCTGAATCTCAGGCAGATGTGATGGTTGGAACATGTACCAAGAATTATAATATTGGTCTCTTTGTAACCCGATAAGTGGGTGTCATGGCCAACACACCCAGCCGGAAGACCTATTATTGTAGTATCTTGATTGAGGAAGTTGGCCACCTCCACATAAGGATTTCCCAAGATTTACTTCCATAGCTATTCCTTATGGATTTTTGAGCTTCCAAAGTGCGACCTGTTACTTGATGTTCTATATACCAAACTATTTCAATAGATGGGTTACGCTAGCACATCATGGAGAACATTAGAAGTGGAGTGCTAAATGTCTCTCGGCCGATCATCCAGATTTTGCCCCCTTGGCCCCGCTAAGGTGAAATCTGAGAAAGTGTTATCTTTCTTTGCATCTGCATCGTCCATCACTAATCATCATGGTAGTATGTTGTGTTGCCAGGATCCTTGACACGGATATTGGTAAAACCTTGATGAATATGGAAGAGCTCAAGTCCTTGAGAGCACACACAAGCACGAGGTGTTATCACCGGCACTAACTGGGATTGCTCCCAGTTTTCCTCGGTTATGCTATAGTCATTCCAACAGTGGAATCACTCTCTACTGTTGAGCTTCTCCCCAGTTACTAGAATCATTCCCAGCATTTGCATTTTATTTCCATCTAGCACCGCCATTGCGCCATCCTATCATGGGTCTCATCCATCTCCGATGATAAGCAAAATCATCCATTGCATTGTCTTCAAAAGGTAATCCACATCTTCCATTCTGGTCTGGGTATGCCATTCTATAGAACCCCTCCAAACGATTGCTCGAGTATTGCCCTAGGCTGGTTTAGAGAGTCTCAATGATCTCTATATCAAAGGTAATTCTTTTTGCCACATCAGGCAATAATCTACGAATCACCCTCCTCCAGGATGTCTCGCTGTGGTGTCATGACAACTCAATTCCTCGCTACATTGACAACCGTTCACCACCCTCTTAACTGTGGAATTGTTGTCTACCTAGTGAGCCCTCTTCATCTATTCCACTCCATCCCTCTAGAGGTGTGCTTCGTGTCTCAGCTAGAGAGATGTTGCTATGACTCATTCCGTGAGTTGATTCTGAGTTGTTCGATCGTCGAGAAGATCGAGCCTTCTAGAGTTTTTCATTTCCTCTCGTTGTCATGTAGTAGAGTTCCTGGAGCAAGACTTCCAAACAATAATGGTGATCAAATCAACACTCTTATGAAGTGCACCCTGGAGCGTGAAGATTGTGTTAGTTTGCGCCCCCCCTTCATCTTACCCTACTCTTGAATCTCGGGAGGAGATTCTTGCTTAGTGGGGGTAAGTTGTCATATCCCTAGCTTCTGGCAATGCACTAGTGCCAGTCTTTGGTGTTGCATCATGTTTACTTTTTACAGAAAGTTGAAATGCGGATTGTCTAAACCCTAGCACCAAATGAATTCAACTAGGTTCAAATAAAAATATTTTCAATGAACCCAAAATGCCCTGCAGAAAAGTTCATCATTTTTGAATTGGCTAAAAACCTCTTCCAAAAATGGTGCACATATTTCTGGGACATTCTGGATTTTTGAATTAATCTATATTGTATTTGAATTGGGGCATTTGAATTCTATAGATATTTTAAATGCTCAAATTATTTTGAAATGATTTGAGGGCTGTCGGAAATAATTTCACAAGTGCCAACAACTATTTTCAGCATTTTATCAAATGGTTTAGTATTTTAATAAATAGAAACAAAACAAAAAAATAGAAAATGGAAACAAAAATAAAGAGAAAGAGAGAGGAAACCCACCAGGGTAGCTTACCTGTAGCAGCAGCACAGCTGCAAGCCCAACCCACCAGCGCAACACTGTCTTCTTCCTCCTGCCAGGAAGAGAAGAAGTTGCGTGCCCGGCGCACAGCCGAGCCGCGCCAGCTCCTTCTTGCCACCTCACGGCGTCTCGGTGCTTCCAACCGCGCCACGGAGATGCCCTCATTTCCCTCTGTCTCTCTCCCCTCCCACATCCCCCTCTGGCCCTCTCTCTCGCAAGAATAGAGCGCAGCCGAGAGCGCCAATGAGCATCGCCGCGTCCACCACCTCCCCTTGACCCCTCACCGTGCCCGAAAGCTCCACAACGACGTCTTCTACGCCCTCGACCAGCCAACCAACCGGGGACGCGCTGTACCGCCGCCATCGACATCATCTTCAACCTCCCGACGCCGGAGATCTTCGGCGTTGTTTCGTCGCCTCCAGGCCTCCCTTGAAAATGCTGACCATCCCATCGCCCCCGTTGTGAGTTCACGGACCGAAACCCCCTCCTCCCCGCCTCGATTTCGCCGTAGCCATCGCCCCCTTGAACACCAAATCGCGCCGCCGTACGAGCTCGTCGCCGGCCACGCTTCGTTGACCAGTTGATCCCGTGCGTGTGCCCGTGGCACTCACAGCAACGCGTAGTACCTCCCTAGCCTACTACTTGCTCGAACGCAGGCCGTAGCGCCAAATCCGCGAGCACCCGAGCTCCGCCGCCTCGACCGTTGCCGCCGCCGCTAGAGCCCACCCGCGCAAACCGCTACCACTGTTGGATGCGCCACTCCGCGGGCGTTCCAGCGAGCCCTTCCGCGCTTCGTTTGGCCACCCGTAGCTCGAAACCGAGCATCTCCGGCAAGCCACCGCCGTGCTTTTGGTCGCCGGCGTCAACAGCTGATGTGGTCGCTTAATTAGGGCTAATCACCACTAATCCTTCCCTGACAGACGCTGACAGACCGGCCCCACCATGCTAATTAACTTCACGGTAAACCCCTGTTTAGCTTTAACCTAACCACGGTGGCCCCACGTGTCAGTTTTGACCTTGCTGATGTGGCCATTGACCGACCCCACCTGCCAGTGACCCGGGGTAGCACTGTGTCACTGACCAATGGGACCCACAGGTCAGATTTGACCCGGCTGACCTCTGTTGACCTCTTGATGTCATGCTGATGTAGTGCTGACGCAATATTCTTTTCTGGAATTTAGCTTAATTTCGAAATAATCAGGAAATCCAGAAAATGTTTAAAACTTCTACAATTCATATAAAATCAACCGTAACTCCAAATGAAATAATTTATATATGGAAAATTATCAGAAAAATTCAATCTTTCCATCTTTACTTGTTTCATGCATGTTTAAACAACTTAATATTGCTGTTCAGATCAAAACATGATAATGCACTTTATAAGTTCATAGTTTGAATTTGAATTTGAACCTTTGGTTCAAATCAACTCAAACCCTCCTGTTGCTAGCTGCATTAGCTCAAATCACAGCATAGTGCCATGTCATGATCATGCATCATATTGTTGCATTGCACTGATTGTGTTTCCTCTCTATTGCCGGTATTTGTACCCTCTCAGTAGACGTGTTGCGACTATGAGTTTGATGACACCGATGAAGAGCTATACTATCTTCAGAAGTGCCAGGCAAGCAAAACCCCTTAGTCATTCCGATACAAACCCACTCTCTCGCTCTGCTCTCTTTTACTGCATTAGGACAACAATGATTCAACTGTTACATGCTACGGTAGTTGAACCCCTTATCCTCTGCATGACCTGTCATTGCCACAGTAAATAGATGAAACCACTAGCATGAGTAGGAGTTGTTTGAGCCCTGATGTGCCTACTCATTCATGCTTGTTTGTCATGCCTGCTACTGCTTAGAGTTGAGTCAGGTCTGATTCATCGGGGATGAATTGGAGGTGTGTGAACATGTCCTACTGTGTGTGATCTAAGTGTGTGAACACAATTTGGTAAAGGTAGCGGTGAGAGGCCATGTAGGAGTACATGGTGGGTTATCTCATTGAAACCGTCCTCAGGAACTGAGTTCTGTGTTTGTGATCCATGAACAGTTACTACCACACATTGGGTTCCGGTAACTCGACCCCTCTCGACTTATTAATCAGCTTGATCTCTGTCCAGGAGTTGCAACTAGTTTGTGGCATTTGTAGGTAGTGCTAGTAGTCTACCAAGTGGCACCCGGTACAGGTGGGCTTGGGACAGACTAGGTGCAGTGGCACGGTGTACCAAGTGGCACCCGGATGGTGGGCTTGGGAACCCTACTCACATCGTTTGGGGCCGTGAGTGACACCCCGGCCGGATCTCCTTGCGGATGGAACCCGAATAGGCGATAAACCTGGACGAGAGACTTCCGCTTGAAGGTCGTGGCCGACTCCCTCGCCAGGCTTCCGCTTGAAGGTTGCCGGGATACATGACGTGTACATGGCGGTAAGTGGCGAGAGCGTGTGTGAAGAAGTACACCCCTGCAGGGTTAACATCATCTATTCGAATAGCCGTGTCCGCGGTAAAAGGACTTCTAGGTTGCTAGTATAGTTCATAGACAAGCGAAAGTGGATACTCTAAAATATGCAAGATAAGCGTGAGTGCTATGGATGGCATTCTCGTAGGGAGACGAGAGCGGATCCATAGTGGTGTATTGATATGGTGAATATGTGGACTCGTGTGCGCCACCTCAAGAGAGTTACTTGCAATCGTAGATCAGGATAGCCACCGAGTCAAAGCTGGCTTGCTGAAGTTAAACCCCACCATCCCCTTTGTTGATAATGATGCATATGTAGTTAGTTCTGATGTAAGTCTTGGTGGGTACATTTGTACTCACATTTGCCTAATTTATGTTTTCGTAGAGACTTCCGTCTCACTAGTAGTTCCGCATGGACTTTGATGTTTAGCTTGTTACCTCAGCTACGATCTTGTGCCCTTGGCAGGATCTGGTAGATAGTCAGGCTTCTCAGCCTTTTTCATTTGTAGATGTCTGTACTCAGACATGTTAAGCTTCCACATGTGCTTTGACTTGTATGCTTTGAATGTTGGGTCATGGGACCCATGTTTGTAATATCTGGCTCCTCGGAGCCTATTGAATAAAATACTTGAGTTGTAGAGTCATGTTGTGATGCCATGTTGTAATTGCACATATCGAGCATATTGTGTGAATGCTATTGAAATGCTTGGTATGTGTGGGATCTGACTAACTAGTTGTTTATCCTTGGTAGCCTCTCTTACCGGGAAATGTCTCCTAGTGCTTCCACTGAGCCAGGGTAGCTTGCTACTGCTCCAGAACACTTAGGCTGGCCGGCATGTGTCCTTCTTCGTTCTTGTGTCTGTCCCTTCGGGGAAATGTCACGCGGTGTCTACCGGAGTCCTGTTAGCCTGCTACAGCCCGATTTACCGGAGTCCTGCTAGCCCAGCTGCTACAGCCCGGATTCACTCACTGATGACCGACACGTTCGTTGCTGGGTCATGTATGCCTGTCCCTGTAAGTTAGTGCCACTTTGGGTTCACGACTAGCCATGTCAGCCCGGGCTCCTTGTCATATGGATGCTAGCGACACTATCATATACGTGTGCCAAAAGGCGCAAACGCCCCGGGCATGTTAAGGCGACACCCGTGGGAATACCGTGTGTGAGGCCGCAAAGTGATATGAGGTGTAAAATGCTAGATCGGTGTGACATTGAGTCGGGGTCCTGACACACACACCCTTCTTTCATTAGTTTAGATTAACCATTGATGATCAATTCGGACCGGTGCATGCGACTAAAATTAATTTTTCCTAAATAGAGGGTGCAGAATAAACTACAACAACTAGATTTGACCACGGGATGCTGACTATATCTTCAAAGAACATTGCAACAATAGCGAGGCTTGCTACGTCTTGAGCTTGCGTTGGTTTTCCTTGAAGAGGAAAGGGTGATGCAGCAATAGTAGCATATGTATTTCCCTCAGTTTTTGAGAACCAAGGTATCAATCCAGTAGGAGGCTCCTCAAAAGTCCAACGCACCTACACAAACAAACACAGAACTCGCAACCAACGGAATAAAGGGGTTGTCAATCCCTTCACGGCCACTTGGGAAAGTGAGATCTGATAGAGATAGTATGATAAGATAAATATATTTTTGGTACTTTATAATATAGATGCAAAAAGTAAAGATGCAAATAAAAGTAGATTGAAAGCTTATATGATAAAAGATAGACCCGGAGGCCATAGGTATCACTAGTGGCTTCTCTCAAGATAGCATAAGTATTACGGTGGGTGAACAAATTACTGTTGAGCAATTGATAGAAAAGCGAATAATTATGAGATTATCTAGGCATGATCATGTATATAGGCATCACGTTCGTGACAAGTAGACCGACTCCTGCCTTCATCTACTACTATTACTCCACACATCGACCGACACCTGCCTGCATCTAGAGTATTAAGTTCATAAAGAACAGAGTAACGCATTAAGAAAGATGACATGATGTAGAGGAATAAACTCAAGCAATATGATATAAACCCCACCTTTTTATCCTCGATGGCAACAATACAATACGTGCCTTGCTGCCCCTGCTGTCACTGATAAAGCACACCGCAAGATTGAACCCAAAGCTAAGCACTTCTCCCATTGCAAGAAAGATCAATCTACTAGGCCAAACCAAACTGATAATTCGAAGAGACTTGCAAAGATAACTAAATCATACATAAAAGAATTCAGAGGAGATTCAAATATTTCTCATAGATAAACTTGATCATAAACCCACAATTCATCGGATCACGACAAACACACCGCCAAAAGAGTTTACACCGAATAGATCTCCACAAGAGAGGCGGAGAACATTGTATTGAGATACCCAAAGAGAGAAGAAGCCATCTAGCTAATAACTATGGACCCGAAGGTCTGTGGTAAACTACTCACAACTCATCGGAGGGGCTATGGTGTTGATGTAGAAGCCCTCCATGGTCGATTCCCCCTCCGACGGAGCACCAACGAAGGCGCCAAGATGGGATCTCGTGGATACAGAAGGTTACGATGGTGGAAATTGTGTTTCGTTGGCTCCTTGGATGTTTTCGGGGTACGTAGGCACATATAGGAGGAAGAAGTACGTCGGTGGCCGCCCGAGGGGCCCACAAGACAGGGGGCGCGCCCAGAGGGTGTGGGTGCGCCCTCCTATCTCGTGGCCGCCTCGGCTGTTTCTTGACTTGCACTCCTAGTCCTCTCGATCACGTTCGTTCCAAAAATCACGCTCCCGAAGATTTCATTCCGTTTGGACTCCATTTGATATTCCTTTTCTTCGAAATACTGAAATAGGCAAAAAAACAGCAATACTGGCTGGGCCTTTGGTTAGTAGGTTAGTCCCAAAAATGATATAAATTTGTAAAATAAAGCCCATAAACATCCAAAAGGGGTAATATAATATCATGGAACAATAAAAAATTATAGATACGTTGGAGACGTATCAAGCATCCCCAAGCTTAATTCCTGCTCGTCCTCGAGTAGGTAAATGATAAAAACAAAATTTTTGATGTGGAATGCTACCTAGCATAATTCTCAATGTAATTTTCTTTATTGTGGCATGAATGTTCAGATCCAAATGATTCAAGATAAAATCTTATAAAATATAAAAATAATAATGCTTGAAAGCATACTAACAAATAATCATGTCTTGTCAAAATAGCAGAGGCAAAGAAAGCTTATCCCTATAAAATCATATAGTAAGCCATGCTTCATTTTCATTACACAAAATACTCCCATCATGAACAACCCCGATGACGAGCCGATCAATTGGTTCATACTTTTTAATGCGCTTCAGCTTTTTCAACTCTTACGCAATACATGAGCGCAAGCCATGGACATAGCACTATGGTGGTATAAGATGGTGGTTGTGAGGACAAAAAGAGGGAGAAGATAGTCGCACATCAACTAGGCATATCAATGGGCTATGGAGATGCCCATCAATAGATATCAATGTGAGTGAGTAGGGATTTCCATGCAACGGATGCACTAGAGCTATAAATATATGAAAGCTGAACAAAAGAAACTAAGTGTGTGTGCATCCAACTTGCTTGCTCACGAAGACCTAGGGCATTTTGAGGAAACCCATCATTGGAATATGCAAGCCAAGTTCTATAACGAAAAATTCCCACTTAGTATATGAAAGTGACAATATAGGAGACTCTCTATCATGAAGATCATGGTGCTACTTTGAAGCCCAAGTGTGGAAAAAGAGATAGTAGCATTGTCCCTTCTCTCTTTTTTTCTCATTTCATTTTTTTTCTCTTTTTTCTTTCTCTTTTGTTTCTTTTCTTGTTTTTTTCTTTGGCCTTTTTTTTCTTCTTTGGCCTTTTTTTTGTAAAGTCCGAAGTCTCATCCCGACCTGTGGGGGAATCATAGTCTTCATCATCCTTTCCTCACTGAGACAATGCTCTAATAATGAAGATCATCACACTGTTATTGATTTACAACTCAAGAATTACAAATCAAAGCTAGAACAAGATATGACTCTATATGAATGCCTCCGGCAGTGTACCGGGATATGCAATGAATCAAGAGCGACATGTATGAAAATATGAAGGTTGCCTTGCCACAAATATGATGTGAATTACATGATCATGCAAAGAGCAATATGACAGTGATGGAACGTGTCATAATAAACGGAACGGTGGAAAGTTGCATGGCAATATATCTCGGAATGGCTATGGAAATGCCATAATAGGTAGGTATGGTGGCTGTTTTGAGGAAGGTAAATAATGGTACATGATACCGGCAAAAGTTGCGCGGTATAATAGAGGCTAGCAAAGTGGAAGGGTGAGTGTGCGTATATCCATGGACTCATATTAGTCATAAAGAACTCATATACTTATTGCAAAAGTCTACTTAGCCCTCAAAGCAAAGTACTACTACGCATGCCCCTAGAGGGATAGATTGGTAGGAAAAGACCATCGCTTGTCCCCGACTGCCACTCATAAGGAAGACAACCAAAAGAGCACCTCATGCAACAAATTTGTCACACAACTTTTACCATACGTGCATGCTACAGGACTTGCCAACTTCAACAAGAGTATTTCTCAATTTCATAATTAACCACTAGCATGACCGTAACATTACTACCTTTATATCTCAAAACAATTATCAAGCATCAAATTGATCATAGCATCCAATTCACTTTCTATGATAATTTTTATTATACCCAACTTGGATGCCCATCATTCTAGGACAAATTTGTAACCATAGCAAATACCATGCTGTTCTAAAAGACTCTCAAAGTAATATAAGTGAAGCATGAGAGACTACCAATTTCTTCAAAATTAAGCCACCACCGTGCTCTAAAAGATATAAGTGAAGTACTAGAGTAAAAACTATCAAGCTCAAAAGATATAAGTGAAGCACATAGAGTATTCTAGCAAATTTTACTAAAGTAGGCTTCTCCCAAAAGGTGTGTACAGAAAGGATGATTGCGTTAAAATAAAAAGCAAGGACTAATATAATACACGATGCTCCAAGCAAAACACATATCATGTGGCGAATAAAAATATAGCTCCAAGTAAAGTTACCAATGAATGAAGACGAAAGAGGGGATGCCTTCCCGGGGCATCCCCAAGCTTAGGCTTTTGGCTATCCTTGAATATCTTGGGTTGCCATGGGGCATCCCCAATCTTAGGTTCTTTCCACTCCTTATTCCATAGTCCATCAAAGCTTTACCCAAAACTTGAAAACTTCACAACACAAAACTCAACATGAAATCTTATAAGCTCCGTTAGTGAAACAAAACCACCACATAAGGTACCGTAATGAACTCATTATTTATTTATTTTGGTGTTAAACCTACCGTATTCCAACTTCTCTATGGTTTATAAACTATTTTACTAGCCATAGATGCATCAAAATAAGCAAACAACACACGAAAAGATATTAGAAACTATACCTACCATTCACATCCATAGATTCATTATTATTCTCAATCAAAGTAGACAAAGGCATCATCGGGATCAAGAGGAGTATTTTTAGTGGCAAACAACTTCATCCATCTTTCCACTCAAAACATTGATTTCTTCTATAGCATGCACTTTTTTACTAGAAGATCTTTCGTGTGCCATTGAGAATAATTAGCCATAATATTATCAAGGTAGCTTCTCCTAACGTGATTTCCTAAACGTGTCCTCCGCATGAATCTAAGAGATTTCTAGAAGCAAAGTTCAAACCGGCATAAAAATTTTGTATGATCATCCATAAATTCAATCCATGGGTAGGGCAATTGCGAATCATCAATTTCATTCTTTCCCAAGATTGGGCAACATCCTCATGATCAAGTTGTTTAAAATTCATAATATCGTTTCACGGCCACTTGGTAGAGTGAGACCTGATAGAGATAGTATGATAAGATAAATATATTTTTGGTATTTTATAATATAGATGCAAAAAGTAAAGATGAAAATAAAAGTACATTGAAAGCTTATATGATAAAAGATAGACCCGGGGGCCATAGGTTTCACTAGTGGCTTCTCTCAAGATAGCATAAGTATTACGGTGGGTGAACAAATTATCTCGCGAGCAAATCGATAGAAAAGCGAATAATTATGAGATTATCTAGGCATGATCATGTATATAGGCATCACGTCTGTGACAAGTAGACCGACTCATCGCCTCGTGATCTACTATGATTACTCCACACATCGACCGACTCCTGCCTGCATCTAGAGTATTAAGTTCATAAAGAATAGAGTAACACATTAAGAAAGATGACATGATGTAGAGGGATAAACTCAACCAATATGATATAAACCCCATCTTTTTATCCTCGATGGCAACAATACAATACGTGCTTTTGTCGCCTCATCACATCGAAAGGACACCGCAAGATTGAACCCAAAGCTAAGCACTTCTCCCATTGCAAGAAAGATCAATCTAGTAGGCCAAACCAAACTGATAATTCGAAGAGACTTGCAAAGATAACTCAATCATACATAAAATAATTCAAAGGAGATTCAAATATTTCTCCTACATAAACATGATCATAAATCCACAATTCATCGGATCTTGACAAACACACTACAAAGAGAGTTTACATCGAATAGATCTCCACAAGAGAGGGCGAGAACATTGTATTGAGATCCAAAAAGAGAGAAGAAGCCATCTAGCTAAAAACTATGGACCCGAAGGTATGTGGTAAACTACTCACAACTCATCAGAGGGGCTATGGTGTTGATGTAGAAGCCCTCCATGGTTGATTCCCCCTCCAGCGGAGCACCGGCGAAAGCTCCAAGATGGGATCTTGCAAATACAGAAGGTTACGGTGGTGGAAATTGTGTTTCGTTGGTCCTTGGATGTTTTCGGGGTACGTAGACATATATAGGAGGAAGAAGTACGTCGGTGGCCGCCCGAGGGGCCCACAAGACAGGGGGCACGCCTAGAGGGGGTGGGCGCACTCTCCTATCTTGTGGCCACCTCGGCTGCTTCTTGACTTGCACTCCAAGTCCTCTGGATCACATTCGTTCCTAAAAATCACACTCCCGAAGGTTTCATTCCGTTTGGACCCCGTTTGATATTCCTTTTCTTTGAAATACTGAAATAGGCAAAAAAACACCAATACGGGCTGGGCCTCCGGTTAGTAGGTTAGTCCGAAAAATGATGTAAATGTGTAAAATAAAGCCCATAAACATCCAAAAGGGGTAATATAATAGCATGGAACAATCAAAATTATAGATACGTTGGAGACGTATCAAGGCTTCACAGCAACACATTGTAAGCCAGTGTGTTTTAGTATATGTGAAATGTAATGCGAGTGGGCTGATTTCTTGGCTTGTGCCCTCAACCTGTAATCCTACCAAATTACAAATAGTTCAGTTGTCTGCTTTGCTGTATTGCTTGATTCGAATGCTTGTTTGTTGTTACGCTATACCCGAGTTGGCCAATATGTCAGCAGTGCCTGTTGTACTATCGTAAAGAAATGCATGCCTAGTTCATTTGAGTCCTTAACTTTTCCTCTCAACTTCATCACAAGACTATCTTCATAGTTTATATGAGGCCACACTATTAAGTGATTTCCCAGATTATTTCAACTGCTTAGATGCCTTGGAAACTTAAATATAGCGGTGGTACACTCCCTTTCAACTAGGGATGTCAACTGGGTCCCATTTAGTCCCGATTAAAGTCCACTAGTGGTATGATAGTTCAAAAGAGTTTTGGTTTTGAGGAAAATGAACTAGGCAGCTAGCAAAAACTAACTAGATGGGACTGGCAGATGTCGTTTATTTGCCACTTACATCCCTAGTTTCATCTTACCATTTTAATTTCGTTTTGGCTGATGCTTCTTGGAAGCATTTAAATATAGCTTGCCATGCTCGGCAATAATTCGTATATCGTTTACATGTAAGCTTATTGCCTGGATCATATGATAACTATCTCTTACTTATGTCCAGCAGAAACCTTTCAGGATGCTGTTCACACTAGGACACAATGTACAACCCCATAATCTATTTGTGGAAGCAGTGCGCCATCCATGTTCCCAGATGGTAGCAGTTCAGAGGCAACACCGCCGGAGAGCAGTTTGAGCACAAATATTATAGTGCTTGAGGATCTACTAGAGGCAGAAAGAGATGGTGTGGCTGCCATGAATGAGTTAATCTTTATCTTGAGGCTGGAAATTATGGAATTAGCGGCACGCATTATGCAAGCAACCCAAGAATTGGAGGAAGTAAGAATGTTGCATTTGAAGACGGAGGAGGTCCTGCTATTTCTACTATCTGAAGCCCAGGGTAATCCCGGTTCTTCTTTAGATACCAGTTGAAATTGTCTTTAGATTATTGTACTTGCATGTTGTGTCATGTCTCTAAATGGATTATGTTGCAAGACCCCCTATGTTGTCCATGTGTTGTAATTATCCAAATTTTTTAGGCGAGGTAATCCTCAGTACTTTTATGATTGACATAAGGTGAGCTGTTCTTCGTGGGAGCATATTGTATTGGATGAAATAACTGTTTGACTCCGAGTGTATCCAACCTACTGAATTCGAAGATCACGGCATTTCTAAATCATAATCATATATAAAGGTGGAATAAATCTTTGTTGTGGTTTTGAAGAAATAAATAACAAAACATAGAATTATCTGTGGATATTCATAATCGAATACAAATTGGATTTGAATTTAGGTTGCCAGGGCCCAGTGCAAACGTGAATGCTAATTCTCCCAAGTTTTGAACGAAGTGGCTAAACACCCACTATAATTTGTGGCCTGCCCGAAGCAAGTGTTTGCGAGATGGAAATTACTGTCTACCCCTGACACTTGACATCCTTATCGACTGGATTTACACTACTATCGATAGGGGTAGACTAGTAGCTTCAATCATACGTGACATGACGGCCTCTGAGCCCATTCAGACACGGTGGGCGCCAAACGTGGGCGACAAAACACATTTGATTCAAGCTCGTCCGAAAGACATGTGTCTCTTCCTCCATTTCCCCATTCATACATGGTGGGCGACAAAACAAACTCTCTCGTCGTAGGCTAATATTTTAAATAGGGCAGATGTAACTTCCTCGACGTGACACAACCGCCTATTTCATACACCATGGGCGCCAACTGAGAAAACACCTCTCCTCGCCTGAAATAGTTACCGGCAAATATTTGGGAGATGCGAGATTACCGTCCTATCCCCAACCGACGCGATGTCCCAAATTTTAAACGGGGGATAAGTTCGTTACTTACCCACATTTCAGACAAGCGCGTCCCAAAGTTTGAGACCCCCCTCCCCTCCATTTCCCCATTCATACACCGTAAGCGGTATGACAACCTCCACACTGCGGACAGCCTCTTCTGTCCGCCACCCCATCCTCCACCTTGCCGGAGCCACTACCCCTACCCCGTCGTCCATTGCAAGAGATGGACGTCTCTCATCCACGGCGCTGGACCAGGATCCTTTCATCGCCTCCTCTCGCTTCATTGGCGCCGTCGTCCACCTTGTGTTGCCGCTCCTACGACCGCCTCGTCCACGGCAACAGGATTTATCCCCTGACCCGACCGTCTGCCGTCTAAAGTCTTCTTCCCCGCCGCTGACAGCCATCGCACCCGCAGCACCCTCAACATATCAGCAGAGGCCTACACGGTGTCGCAAGAGAGGCGGTACTCTTCCATATGTGCTTAAGTTATTCATCTCACTCGGAAAATAGATCGTAATTTGTTTACTGTACTTTTCTTGTCCGTACCTAATTGTAGTGGCTAGTTGAAAGCAAACATTGGTAGCAAAGTAGCTTTGTCCGGTTTGCACCTTCAGATCCGCCATGGCATGGGCACTATACTCGTAAAGCTTATGGTTTTTCCCTTTATATTCACTACCATCATCGTAGGTGTTTCGTGTCGTGCTAGCACTGCTCCTCAAGACCTCAACCCAAAGCTTACGTGTTGAAATACGAATATGATATGATGCTCATATCACTAAAACAGAGAACGTTCAATTGGTCACCTAATGTTCCTATATTCGTTTCGAAAAGCATGTGCGCCACCCACTGGCCCAGCTAGTTCCACTTTCCTGATTTTTCTCTTGATGCTTAGGGTTTTCCCCTTTTATCCAGTCTACTATGGTCTGCGTAGGTGCCTTCTGTCGTACTTAGCATTACTCCACCCTTCAAGCTAAACAACACAACACTCATAATTCGAAAGCTTAGTTGTTCAAATATGATTGGGATATGATACTTATATTAGTTAACAGACACATTTAATTAGTTAGCTAAAGGTCACACTTGAGTTTCCAAATGCCTGTCGCGACATATAGAGAGATAGCATAATTGCATTTCTTTGTCACTTGTTGACTGTACTTTCTTGTCCATACCAAATCTTAGTTGTTATTTCAATGTAAACATCGGTTGCTAACTACACTTTCGATACCATCCCACCGCCACGGTTCTTGTCCAAATGCCTGTCATACATAGAGAGATAGCATACCAAATCTTAGTTGTTATTTCAATGTAAACATCGGTTGCTAACTACCCTTTGCACGGTTTGCAGCTTCAGATCTGCCATCCCACTGCCACGGTCAACACTGTACTCATCATGCTTATGGTTTCCCCATTTAATTATGACCACAATCAGCCTACGTGGTTCGTGTCGTAATAGCACTCCTCCACCCATCGAGCTAAACAAACTTAGTTGTACAAATTCATATCTAATATTATGCTGATATTAGTGAAACTGAGAGATGTTTAATTGGTTAGCTAAATGTTCCTACTTTAGTTTCGAAATGCATGTGAGCCACATATGGAGAGACCGAAAAGAATAGTATTTCTCTGTGCGCTCTAGTTCATCATGGGTGGGCAACCGACATTGTATTGAAAGACTTGTAATATCTTCAATTTGCTTGCTCTTCTGCTCTTCTTTAAGATGATCCTCTTCTCTTGCGGTCGACTCGTCAGGTCGAGTTGTTCTCCCTTAGTATATTTTGAATCTGTCAGGTGAGGTCGACTTGTTCTTATTTACTATATGTTGAAGCTGTCATCTGCAAAGTGTCATCACTTCTGGAGCTCTCATGTTTTGTGTAGTAGGTCACATTATATTAATGCACACACCAAATTACAGCATGCATGGAATCTCTTAAAATAATTGCAGAGATAGCACAAAGGGGTTTACAAGGAGGCAGTATTGGATTAGAATCACTTCTGTATTACAAAGAAAATCTCACTTGTTTTTATGTTTTCATGCATGTCAGATATTGAACATTATCAAAATGAATATGAGAATGGGCGCACGAGAGGAATATTGCGGAACAATCCACTGGCTAACAAACTAGGCATGGTGGAGGATGGCCTATCTTATTCACCCATCAAGGTGCTTGCTCTAACTTGGCAAGGTTGTATTGGTCGCACGTATTTTGCATCTGACCTCTTGCATTACTTATACTTTGTTACACCATCTGCTTAGTTTAAGCATCATATATGAGTATATGCCATACCTATCCATTTTCTGTACCTATTCCATGTGTCATCACACTATGTTTTCCAGTCAAATGTTGTTCTTTCATAATAGATGTTCAAAAGGAAGAGGGTGATTGCAGATCCTCAAGGAGATCAGCAGCCACGTAAAACACAGGCCCAAGTGTACCACACTTTACTCCTACTCCATTGGCCAAACCCTATTAGAACTGCCGAGAGCCCAAAGTCGTAATCGTCTATGATATCAATTCAAAATTTGAACTCCTAAATTTCTGCATGTGCCTTACCTTCTCCCTTGTATTAAAACTAATTTCAGATGAATCTCCTTGCTCAAAGGATCATACGATCTCACAACAATACTGGGCTCTACATTGCTCTTGTCAGTACCTCTCTCCCTTTTGCCTTGTAACGCTATACTAAATTAATTGCTATTTGATTATGTATCATCAGTCTGCACCTGAGATTTATTATCCTCTGTTTCTTCCAATATTATTTGATCTATATTTACTCTTTGCAAAATGTAGAATAATGGCAACGCTTATAAAGAATTTTCTTTGGGGAATTTATGAATTATCCTTCCATCAACATGGAGAAAGGCTTTGTCCAGCCCGTGTTAACATGTAATGTAAGTTCATCCTTCTCAAGCCTTCATACTTTGTTCTAGTATAGATTTGGATTGGCATCATTTCCTCCATCACTGTTTGCTTTGCTGTTTACATCTGATTGGATGTTTGCAACAACTACCAGTTTCAAATTGTAGTTGTAAAAACATGTTCCTTATGCAGAACAGATCCATTTATTTGCTTATATAATTGTGAAACCTGTTACGTGTCTCCTTGTTTCTCTTTCAGAGTCGTATCTCTTATGCCAGGCAGAACTTTAGGGAAGATAGTGAGCCAAACCATCTTGAGGACAGCGAGATGACCCCAAGGTCCTGTCTTGATGAAGACAATGAGTTGAAGCTACTCACCAGCAGGTGTGAGACAACCTCTATGCAGTCACTGCCTCAATCAGTTCGACTTCTTCAGTCTCAACTTAAAGCAGAAAGGCTTGCTTCAACTCAGCTCCGACTTGAAGTCAAAGATGCAATGAAGATGTTAGAGGACTACCTTGTGCACCATCATGCCATACATCTACGGGTGATACATCTATCGTTGACACAACTTAGGTCTACTCAGCTTCTTTGACTGTTTGGGGGGACCCGACCTGTCCAGGCCTAGTGCCTTCTAAAGTGCTCTCAGTTTTGTATATTCTTTTGTCGGCGTGTTTATTTGCAATCGGCGCTAACTTTGATGCCCATGGATGTAATGTGTAATAGCCGTGATAGGCTAGCATAAGTTGTTTGCTTATTTATTTCCTTGTTGTCTTGTTTATTTGTTTGCTTGTAGTCGCGCGCTTTTTTTTGCGGTTTTCTAGTGGCTGCAATAACCAATTTTTAAACTAGGCCACAATAACCATGGGCTACATATTTATCGTAGTGACACAGGCCTTCTACGGTCGTAGAAACAATGGGCCTTCTACAGCCGTAGAAACAATTGGCCTTCTATGGGCCGATCATCAATGGGCCTTATACGGGCGATGATCGATTGGCAAACATGGGCCAATAATGCATCGCATTATGGTCGTAAACGGGCTAGAGTTGGAATCGTCCGTTCGTGGTCCGACCATAACGGGCCATCGTTAATAGGCCATATTTGATGATGCTATGAAAACGGCCCAACGTACTAACGGGCCACAAATGGGCCTACTGTAACCACGGGCTGAATTTGGCCCACAAGCAGAAAATGACAGTAACGGGCCGTAAGTAACCGAATGCTGGAAATGAGCCCAAGAATAAATGGCCCCTCAATAGGCCGAAAGATAACATGGGCTGCAAATGGCCCAATGGATTAATTGGTTGTTAATGGGTATAATGTGATACACTGTTCATTACGTGCCACTTTCACCATGGGTCGTTAATGGGCCAACAGTTACAAAGGGCCTAATATGGGCGGAAAGACGTCATGGGCCATACATGGGCTGGAACTAAAAATGGATGGAATCATATTGGACGGCCCTGATGATGCTACTGGGCCTAATTCGGATAGGTCGTAATGGGCCCTGGGTTAGCGGGCTGTAAATGGGCTATATGCGAACAGGTCATTAACAGGCTTTCCATGGGCTGGCCCGCCACCTTTTGACCAAGTCAAACGGGCAAGCCTTTTCATAGGAATGGGCCTCTGTTGGGCCGTGCCACGTGTTGACGTATCATTGGCACCTTCGGTATAAAGAGTGGATGACATCTGTCCCAACGGTGAGACGACATGTGTTTCCTTCAACCAATGGTGATTTTACACGTGGAAAATCCCCATTGGTCGGGGCTGTTAACGGGTTATCGGATCCAAAACCGGACCCGATAGCTTAACGGTGTTCCGCATAAAGGATGCCACGGTCGATCACCCTTTACGAAAGCACTTCGCGGACGCGTGATTTATCGTCATGGAAGTGGACACTTCGTGATGATAATTTTGGTAATGTCATGGAACACTTCTACGACAAAGACAGTATGACTATCTTGATTCTGTCATAAAATCGTCATGGATTTACATGCATGACAAAAAATGCGACCTACTATGACAAACACATATCATCACGGAAGTGTATTTTTTTGTAGTGCATCTTAAAATCCTCAAATGATGAGACTACACCAAGTGGTGCATCAAGGAGAAAAGATTTGCATGACTAAATCTTGGAAAACCAATTTCTATTGATTTCTAGGGTTTGCCAAAGTTACATTGGCAACTTTCTCCAAATGGACTAAAACTTTGTGATCCACCATAAATCTATATTCTATTTGATCTCGTTAATTCTCATGTCAACTAGAATTCATTTGATTGCCCAAAACGACATCAAACACCTTCTGCCACATTTTTGTGATCACTGTTTGGATCCCCACATGAATTCCCCTTCAGTTCAAATTTTCATCATAGCATGCCCTAGACCCCTTCCACCTCCAGTAGCTTCCACTCAACCCCTGCTCAATTATTTGGGGGTGAAAACCTCATTTTCACCCCTGGACAACACTGTCTCCTCTCCCTTTGTACCTCACCCCTTTTCCAGTGTGCCTCCAGAGCATCCAATGCCCCTCCCCACTTCTTTACTAACCCCTAGCACTACCAGACACACTTGGCCGCGCCCACTTTGCCTAAACAATGGCCGTGCTGGCCACACATGTGCTATAGTGCGCTCCCGCACTGTAGCTGCACCCTGCCCGATGCCCCCGACCACCTAGGGCCTCCCACTCATGTCTCACTAGGATGCCTCGACATCCGAGACACGCCACCCTGCTGTCCCCTTCCTTCCCCTCTCCTCTTGCCATGCCGAGCACGCCCGAGCATCGCCCATCTCGGCCAGTGGGCCCACGAGCTCGGGGCCCTCCTGGAGAGCGCCCCACTTCTCCCTTCTCTCCCCCTCGACCTAGACGACCCTCACGAACACCCTAGACACAACCCAGAGCACGTATTTGGCCTCTGGCATCGCTTAAGACGTGGTCGTGGACGCCGCCCATGGTGCACAGATGTCCCGCCATATAAGGCACTCCCCCTCATCATCATTCACCCTCTCTTCCCCCCCATCTATCTCCCGGACCACTCACTCCGCCCCGGAGCTACTCCATCGCCTCCCCATGACCGGAGCCGAGCCATCGACCTCCGCTCAAATTACCCCGAGCAAGGCCTCCTCCTCCCATCATTTCTCCATTGGGAAACCCCCGACACGGCGGATTTTCCCCTCTTCTTCCCCACACTGCATCACAGAGGGCCGATGCCGCCATCGCCGTCGTCCTTGTCCGCCGCGGCCGGGGCCCTACCTGACTCGGCACTCCTCGGCGACGGTGCCACCCACGGATGGATGCGTCCCGGTCCCCTAAGCACTCCGGTGGGCCGAGCGCCGCGAGAGGTGGTCAGGGCCGCCGGCAATCTCCCGCCAACGAGGCCTCTGCCTCCTTTGTCGCAGGCGGGAGGAGGGAGGCGACCCCGCGGGTGGACCTAGCAGGTCAGCGACCCTGGCAGCGGGCCCCACCCATTTATGTGGAGCCGACCGCCTTACCGCCTCCCAAGGGAAAGCGATTTTGCCGCCGCCCGACGTGGCCCCCCACGTGCATGCGGCCGAGTCACTGGCCGCACAAGGCATCCTGCCGCTAAACCTTGCCTTGTGCGCGCTGTCGCTGCCCAGATCCAGCCCGTTTAGGTAAATCCTTTTATTTTTTATTTTTTGTAGACTTGTAAAATCCATAAACAATTCAAATTAACTCCAAACTTGATGATTCAAATTTCTAGCAGTTCCTAAATTCATGCTCAATCTCATTGAGTTGTTTGAACATTTTTCCAGAAAGCTTTTCTTCATAAATATTTATGAAATACCTTTCCATTTCTTTCATAAAATTTAGAAAATCACAGAGAGCCCATTTTTGATCCAAATGCTATGATTCACATTTCTGGACACTTATAAGTTCAAAACTTAGCTTGTGAACATTTTTCCCAATACTTTCTATGCCACAGGAAATATTGGTCCATTTCTCCATGTATAGCCAACTTTGCAAATTCTTAGGAAATACATTTCAACTCCAAAATTTAGTGAAACCAACTCCTAGATGCTTCTAAAATCATTCCTTGTCAAATGGGTGCCTTTGATCATTTTTTAAAATAATATTTTTGTATACTTCTTGCAAATCCATAAATCCCTCGAATCCTTCATATTGAAATGCTCATAAAGTATCCATTGACCCAATTCCAATGAAACCACTTTGGTCATTTTTCATATGACCAGAAGTACCCTAGAAAAGTCCAACTCACATTTTTAGAGCACTTTTGTTTTTCCCTTATTGTGTTGATTATTGTGATTGCTTTCGACGATAGTTGACAAAATAGATGGAGTACTCATAGTTGGACCAGAGATATATGAAGACCTCAAAGACTTTGTTGATCCAGTCAAGCATCCCTTTGACGATGCATATGAAACCCATTTTATGCATGTCATATAACACTTTATTATTGTTGCATGGGAATCATGATGAGGTGGTAACCACTCGTGGGTTGCTCTCACATTTTTGTTGATACTTGCATTGTGCATGACCCTAGCTTCCTATGAGAGTTATGTGGGTGGCAGAGATAGGATGCTACAGAGTTGCTATGCAAGTGGGACAAGGTATATGCATGGTGATGGGAACAAAAGTATTTGAAAGGCTTTTCGAAAATCCCGTTGGGTGCCACTAATGCCTGAGGGAGATGTTGAGTTAGGTAACCACTTGATAAATGTGGTGTACCGAGGCAAAGTGAGTGTGTTGTTTTGAAAACGGAATGGTTTGTTGCGATCGTTATCTAACCTTACATGCAAGAACCACTCTACCCTTTATGGGAAAGGGCATTATTGATTACCTAGTCCGAACTAGCATGGAGGACGATTAATAGTGATGGGAGTGGCATGGTAACTCACGGACGGGTCGCAAGGTAGGGCGGCCATGACTGTTTTCACAGGGCACCGGTGATAACCCACAGGTGTAGGGGATAATTGTAGCCTCTTTCGATAAGTAAAACTGTCGAACCCAACGAGGAGCTAAAGGTAGAACAAATATTCTCTCAAGTCCTATCTGCCACTGATACGACTCTACGCACGCTTAGTGTTCGCTTTACCTAAAACAAGTATGAAACTAGAAGTACTTTGTAGGTGTTGTTGTATAGGTTTGCAAGATAATAAAGAGCACGTAAATAAAAAGTAGGGGCTGTTTAGATAAAGATGCCATAAAGTAAATATAGCAAGTGTGGAAAAGTGGTGGTAGGAGTTGTGAAATTGTCCCTAAGCAATTGACTACTTTACTAGACCAATAGCAAGTTTTATGTGGAAAAGTGGTGGTACGAGCTAAGAAAGATTGCTTTGTAAAAGCGTGTTCTTCTAGTTTCCATGAAAATAATGATGAAGATCTAAAAGTTAGTGATGTGTACCCTATTCAATCTTTGTTTTGCAATATGAATCTTAATAATAATGGGACTGAAGATGAGTCAACTTTAGTTAAAAGGCGTCCCAATGATTCAGAGTTTTTTGATCTTGATGCTAAATTTGGTAAAAGTGGGATTGGAGAGGTCAAGACTTTAAATAGCATTGAACCCACTATCTTGGATTTGAAGGAATTTAATTATTATAATTGTTCTTTATTAGATTGTATTTCCTTGTTGCAATCCGTGTTGAATTCTCTGCATGCTTATAGTCAAAATAAAGCTTTTACCAAACATATTATTGATGCCTTGATGCAATCTTATGATGAAAAACTTGTTGGAAGTTTCTATACCTATGAAACTTAATGATTAGTGTGAACCTACTATAAAGATTAAAATTAAAGATCATGAGTGTTATGCTTTGTGTGATTTGGGTGCTAGTGTTTCCATGATTCCGAAAACTTTATGTGATATTCTAGGTTTCCATGATCTTGATGATTGCTATTTAAATTTGCACCTTGCGGATTCTACCATTAAGAAGCCTATTTGAAGGATCAATGATGTTCTTATTGTTGCAAATAGGAACTATGTGCCCGTAGATTTTATCGTTCTTGACATTGATTGCAATCTTTCATGTCCTATTATTCTTGGTAGACCTTTCCTTAGAACGATTGGTGCAATTATTGATACGAAGGAAGGGAATATTAGATTCCAATTTACATTAAGGAAAGGCATGGAGTACTTTCCAAGAAAGAAAGTCAAATTAACTTATGAATCTATCATGCGAGCTACTTATGAATTGAGTGTCAAAGATGGCACTACTTAGATCTATCCTCGCTTTTATGCCTAGCTTGGGGCGTTAAACAATAGCGCTAGGTGGGAGGCAACCCAATTTTATCTTTGTGTTTTGCTTTTGATTCTATTTAGTAATAAATATTTCATCCACCTTCTTTCTAGATGTGTTTTCATGTTTTAATTAGTGTTTGTGCCAAGTAGAACCTATAGGATAACCTATGGTGATAGTTAATTTGATTCTGCTGAAAAACAGAAACTTTATGCAAGACCAAAATAATTTTATTAATTCACGGAAACGTGATTTTATGCTGATTCTTTTGATGTATATCAATAGAAAAATAGCCTAGGACTTACTATTTTGGTAGGATTTTTAGAGTTTCAGAAGTATTCGAGAGTTATAGATTGCTACAGACTATTCTGTTTTTGACAGATTCTGTTTTTCGTGTGTTGTTTCCTTATTTTGATGCATCTATGGCTAGTATTAAGTGGTATGAACCATAGAGAAGTGGGAATAAAGTATGTTTAATACCAATATAAATAAAGAATGAGTTCATTACAGTACCTTATGTGGTGATTTTTCTTTCTTGCACTAACGGAGCTTATGAGATTTCCTGTTGAGTTTTGTGTTGTGAAGTTTTCAAGTTTTGGGTAAAGATTTGATGGACTACAGAATAAGGAGTGGCAAGAGCCTAAGCTTGGGGATGCCCATGGAACCCCAAGATATTCAAGTATAACAAAAAGCCTAATCTTGGGGATGCCCTGGTAGGCATCCCCTCTTTCGTCTTCGTCTATCGGTAACTTTACTTGGAGCTATGTTTTTATTCGCCACATGATATGTGTTTTGCTTGGAGCGCCTTGTATGATATTAGTCTTTGCTTCTTAGTTTACCACAATCATCCTTGCTGTACACACCTTTTGGGAAGAAACCCACTTGATTGGAATTTATTAGAATACTCTATGTGCTTCACTTATATCTTTTGAGCTAGATAGTTTTGCTCTAGTGCTTCACTTATATCTTTTAGAGCATGGCGGTGGCTTGATTTTGTAGAAATTTTTGATCTCTCATGCTTCACTTATATTATTTTGAGAGTCTTTTAGAACAGCATGGTATTTGCTATGGTTATAAATTGGTCCTAGAATGATGGGCATCCAAGTTGGGTATAATAAAAACTATGATAGGAAGTGAATTGGATGCTATGATCAATTTGATACTTGATAATTGTTTTGAGATATGCAGGTAGTGATATTAGAGTCATGCTAGTTGGGTGATTATGAATTTAAAGAATGCTTGTGTTGAAGTTGGCAAGTCCCGTAGCATGCACGTATGGTAAAAGTTGTGTAACAAATTTGAAACATGAGGTGTTCTTAGATTGTGCAACATTATGAGTGGCGGTCGGGGACAAGCGATGGTCTTTTCCTGCCAATCTATCCCCCTAGGAGCATGCGCGTAGTGCTTGGTTTTTGATGACTTGTAGATTTTTGTCATAATTATATGAGTTCTTTATGACTAATGTTGAGTCCATGGATTATACGCAATCTCACCCTTCCATCATTGCTAGCCTCTTCGGTACCATGCATTGGCCTTTCTCACCTCGAGCGTTGGTGCAAACTTCGCCGGTGCATCCAAACCCCGTGATACGATACACTCTATCACACATGAACCTCCCTATATCTTCCTCAAAACAGCCACCATAACTACCTATTATGGCATTTCCATAGCCATTCCGAGATATATTGCCATGCAACTTTCCACCATTCCGTTCATCATCATGACACACATCATCATTGTCATATTGCCTTGCATGATCATGTAGTTGACATTGTATTTGTGGTAAAGCCACCATGCATAATTTTTCATACATGTCACTCTTGATTCATTGCCCATCCCGGTACACCGCCGGAGGCATTCATATAGAGTCATATCTTGTTCTAGCTTTGAGTTGTAATTCATGAGTTGTAAATAAATAGAAGTGTGATGATCATCATTATTAGAGCATTGTCTACAAATGAAAAAGGAAAAAAAGAAAGCCAAAAGAAAAAAGAAAGGCCCAAAAAGAAAAGAAAAGAAAATAAAATAAAAAGGGCAATGTTACTATCATTTTCCACACTTGTGCTTCAAAGTATCACCATGTTCTTCATATAGAGAGTCTCAGATGTTGTCACTTTCATATACTAGTGGTAATTTTTCATTATAGAACTTGGCTTGTATATTCCTACGATGGGCTTCCTCAAAATGTCAGAGGTCTTCGTGGGCAAGCAAGTTGGATGCACACCCACTTAGTTTCTTTTGTTGAGCTTTCATACATTTATAGCTCTAGTGCATCCATTGCATGGCAACCCTTACTCCTCATGTTGACATCAATTGATGGGCATCTCCATAGCCCGTTGATTATCCTCGTCAATATGAGACTTTCTCCCTTTTTGTCTTCTCCACACAAGCTCAATCATCATATTCTATTCCACCCATAGTGCTATATCCATGGCTCACACTCATGTATTGTGTGAAAGTTGAAAAGGTTTGAGATTATTTAAGTACCAAACAATTTCTTGGCTTGTCATCAGGGGTGTGCAAGATGGGGGCATTTTTGTGTGACGAAAATGAAGCATAGACTAACTATATGATTTTGTAGGGATGAACTTTCTTTAGCCATGTTATTTTGAGAAGACATGATTGCTTTGATTAGTATGCTTGAAGTATTACTATTTCTTATGTCAATATGAACTTTTATTTTGAAACATTTGGATCTGAACATTCATGTCACAATGAAGAAAATTACATTCGGAATTATGCTAGGTAGCATTCCACATCAAAAATTCTGTTTTTATCATTTACCTACTCGAGGACGAGCAGGAATTAAGCTTGGGGATGCTTGATACGTCTCCAACGTATCTACAATTTTTTATTGTTCCATGCTATTATATTACCCGTTTTGGATGTTTACGGGCTTTACTTTACACTTTTATATCATTTTTGGGACTAACCTACTAACCGGAGGCCCAGCCTGAATTGCTGTTTTTTTGCCTATTTTAGTGTTTCGATGAAAAGGAATATCAAACGGAGTCCAAACGGAATGAAACCTTCGGGAGCGATCTTTTTGGAACAAACGTGATCCAGGGGACTTGGAGTGGAAGTCAAGCAACAGAGGAGGCGGCCACGAGGGTGCCCGGCACGCCCCCTACTGGTGGGCGCGCCCTCCACCCTCGTGGGACCCTCGAGCATCCACCGACCTACTTCTTCCTCCTATATATACCCATGTACCCCAAAACCATCGAGGAGCACCACGAAAAAAAATTCCACCGCCGTAACCATCTGTAACCGCGAGATCCCATCTTGGAGCCTTTGCCGGCACTCCGCTGGAGGGGGAATCGACCACGGAGGGCCTCTACATCATCTTCAAGGCCCTTCCGATGAGTTGTGAGTAGTTTACCACAGACCTTCGGGTCCATAGTTATTAGCTAGATGGCTTATTCTATCTCTTTGATTCTCAATACAAATTTCTCCTTGATCTTCTTGGAGATCTATTTGATGTAACTCTTTTTGTGGTGTGTTTGTCGAGATCCGATGTTTTGTGGGTTTATGATCAAGTTTATCTATGAGAAATATTTGAATCTCCTATGAATTCTTTTTTGTGTGATTAAGTTATCTTTGCAAGTCTCTTTGAATTATCAGTTTGGTTTGGCCTACTAGATTGATCTTTCTTGCTATGGCAGAAGTGGTTAGCTTTGGGTTCCATCTTGCGTGTCATTTCCAAAGGACAACAAAGCAAGGCACGTATTGTATTGTTGCCATCGAGGATAAAAAGATGGGGTTTATATCATATTGCATGAGTTAATCCCTCTACATCATGTCATCTTTCTTAATGGGTTACTCTATTCTTTATGAACTTCATACTCTAGATGCATGCTGGATAGCGGTCGATGTGTGGAGTAATAGTAGTAGGTGCAGGCAGGAGTCCGCATACTTGTCACGGTCGTGATGCCTATATACATGATCATGCCTAGATAATCTCATAACTATTCGCTTTTCTATCAATTGCTCGACAGTAATTTGTTCACCCACCATAATACTTATGCTATCTTGAGAGAAGCCACTAGTGAAACCTATGGCCCCGGGGTCCATCTCTTATCATATAAGCTTTCAATCTACTTTTATTTGCATCTTTTACTTTTCTAATCTATATCATAAAATACCAAAAATATTTATCTTATCATATTATCTTTATCGATCTCACTTTAGAAGTGGCCATGAAGGATTGACAACCCCTTCATTGTGTTGATTATGTAGTTCTTGTTTGTTTGTGTAGGTGCGGGACTTTTGAGGAGCCTCCTACTAGATAGATACCTTAGTTCTCAAAAACCGAGGGAAATACTTACGCTACTATTGCTGCATCACCCTTTCCTCTTCAAGGAAAACCAACGCAAGCTCAAGACATATCATTGGTGTAGATCGCGGTGATGATGATGATGATCTCCGGCGGTGTTCCGACCATCAAAAGCAAGGGGGAGAGAGCCCCCCTTCTGCTTCTTCTTTCTTGACCTTCTCCCTAGATGGGAGAAGGGTTTCCCCTCTGGTCCTTGGCTCCCATGGCGTGGGAGGGGTGAGAGCCCCTCCGAGATTTGATATGTCTCTCTGTCTCTCTCTATTTCTGCGTTCTCAGATTCTGGCCTTTCACCATTTCTTTTATATCTCAAGATCTCAGAATCTGATTGGGTTGAAACTTTCACCAGATTTTTCTCCAAAATTAGCTTTCTTGTGGCAAAAGAAGAGCGCAACTGCTTTATGAGGGCCCCACGAGGGTCAGGGCGCGCCAAGAAGGGCAAGCGCGCCTGCCTCGTGGCCACATCGGACACCTTCTCGTGGTTATTCTTCCTCCCATATCTCCCAAATATTCCAAAAGTAAGCTCCGTCCATTTTTATCCCATTTGGACTCTGTTTGATATGGGGTTTTTGCGAAACATAAAACATGCAACAAACAGGAACTGACACTGGGCACTGGATCAATACGTTAGTCCCAAAAATCATATAAAAAGTTACCAAAAGTATATGAAAGTTGAATAATATTGGCATGGAACAATAAAAAATTATAGATACGATGGAGACATATCAACCGGACACACCGTTGGTACCCTCGTGCTTGTGCTATGTGTTGAATATGGGAGCGTGGCTCCACCGAATTAAACATGCGAGCATGATTGTGGCACGGGGGTTGATATCAATCGAGTGGACTCCATGTTGGTGGCATCTAGGGAAAGGTAGTGATCGGGTGCTTACTCTGGGTACTTGAGGTACCGCGGGCTGTGGATGACACGAAGGCTTCCCGGATCTTGTGGGTAAAGTGTGGAACCTCTACGGAGTGTAAAACTATTCGTATAGCCGTGTCCATGATCAAGGGCAGTTGGATAACCGCTCTTGGGATACGTCCACATGTTTACAAAACCTGGTGAGTGTGTATGGATAAGTGGTACGAACTACCTGGGTCACGTAAGAAGACTTGACATGATGATTAAGTTGGATTGTTTCCAAATATATTTATGTTGATATCTGTAACCTGTCCTCATGGTTACTTGAATTTTCATGATGCATGTCTTACAAGTTGTTAGGACATGTCATTGCACTCAAAACTAGCTTTCTGCAAAATTACCTACATAGTGCTATATCATGCATTGTTGTACCTTAATCCAAAAATTGGGTTGCCTACGAGTACATTCAAAGTACTCATTGGCTTGCCACTGGTTATTTTATTGGCTAGGCATGAAAGAACATGATATAATGAAGAGCACCTTGGTGATGAACATGCGAGCTAGGATGCTTCCCAGTAAGAATGCCTGTTGGGTTAAGGAAGATGGCATGGCTTCAAGCTATCGTTGAAGGTTTCCGCTGCGAGTTTATGAAGACTTGGCCATAAAGGTTAAATTTGGGTAAAACGGCATCTACTGGATGTAAGACTCTTATTATTCAGTTTCTGTGTGTTCAGTGAGCATTGATCTCTGGGATCACTATACATGGGCATTCGGTGATTGTGACTTATTAGTCAGGGTCCCCACATTTAAGCCTCTAAACCTAATTAAAGAAGGGCAAAGAACCCTGGAAAAATTGCATTCAATGTATTCCAAAATGTTCTTATAACTATTTGATATTTTTGGCAAGGTTCTTGAACCAAACCAAAAATAGTGAACATTTCTGTGGAATATTTTAGGCACTGAATTTAAATCATTATTGTATTTGCATTTGAGTTTATATTCATAATATGTGGAGTATATTCCCAAAAGCCCTGAAATATTTTATGTGCATTTGCAAATGTCCAATGTGAACCATAAAATTACTTAGAGGAAATGTTGGCATTGGTTTGAATTCATTTTGAATTTGTAATCAGTGGTAAATAAAAAAAGAGAAGAAAAAGAAAATAGAACATAACTAAACAGATTAGAGAAACACACCTGGCCAGCCCACTACTATAGCAGCCCAGCCCACAGGGGTAGAGCTGTCATCTTCTTCCTACTAGGAGGAGAAGCAGCTACGTGTCGGGCATGCCGCAGCTGGGCCACCATCTCCCCCCTGCCTGGATGCCTCCCCGCAAGGCCGCCCCGACGCCCCACGCATGCCACGCATCCTCGATCCCTCGCCTCTCCTCACACTCCTTACCACTCTTCTACTCTCTTCCTCGTCGCCAAGCACACCCGAGACCGCCAGCACCATAGACATGACCACTAGCCACCCTCATCCTGTGACCATGTCCAAGAGCTCCATAATCGAGCACCACGCCCCAAGACAAATGAAACGAGCTGAGGGCTCTACTTCATTGCTAACGCCCTCGTCTTCACCACCGCGCTGGGATCGTCATCACGATTTGCGTATTAGAGGTTATCACCCAGCCCGCTGAGACCTCCACCGACTGCGCGGTGAGCTCCTCTACCTCTCCCCTAGTTCCCGTGCTCCCAAGTACACCCATGTTCTCAGTGCGTCCTCAAGTGCCACTAGCAATTCACCGCTAGTCCTATCGCTCACCACAATGTCGTGCCCATGCATTCCTGTCACGCCCAAGATGCGACCCTATCCTAAAGGAACTCGAAGGTCCCACCAAGGATAGAAGCGCATCTTGAAGACGCTTTTGCAAGGTGGATATCATTACATCAACTTCACATAAATAGATGGGGATACATACGTAAGGCATACAATGCCACACGAATACAACATCATCATACAAGAACAACATCCGACTACGGATGAATCATCAACAGAAACTCAAACAATATCCACCCTGCTAGCCCAGGCTGCCGACCTGGAACCTATCCCCTAATCGAAGAAGAAGCAGAAGAAGAACTCCAAAACAAGCAAACATCGCTCTCACGTCATGATCATCGATAAACCTGTACTCGCAATCGTTGTTGTAGTAATCAGGAGCCACGAGGACTCAAAGAACACCAGTACCATGGGTATCAAGACTAGCAAAGCTTAATGGGAAAGGAAGGGGTAAATGGTGAGGTTGCAGCAATGACTAAGCATGATATGGTGGCTAACATACGCAAATGAGAGCGAGAAGAGAAACAAAGGAACGGTCGTGAACTAGCAATGATCAAGAGGTGATCCCGAACACCTACTTACATCGAACATAACACGAAACCGTGTTCACTTCCGGACCACCGAGAAGAGACCATCACGGCTACACACGTGGTTGATGCGTTTTAATTCGGATCCGTGTCAAGTTATCTACAACCGACATTAACAAATTCCCATCTGCCACATAACCGCGGGCACGGCTCTCGAAAGTTTATACCCTGCAGGGTGTCCCAACTTAGCCTATATCGATTTCAACGAAATCATCTCATCTTTCAGTGGCATACTTGGTTTGCCAAGTTGATGCCAGTTCATCATTTTCCTTCCGGACATACATATGCATTGCATATCACATCTCGCATAGCATGTCATGTATTGCATCATATTGCTTGTGCATTGTTCCTCGTTTGATTGTGGTTCCGTTTGCTTGTGTTCTTGCTTTGGGTAGAGCCGGAGGCGAGTGCGTGAGCGAGGAGCCTGTTGAGAACGCCTCGAGGATCCAACCTTGACAACTCGAGAACCTTCTGAGCAAGATGACCATACCTTGAAATCACTTCTATCTTTGCTTGCTAGATGCTCGCTCTTTTGCTATGCCTATCTGCGATACCTACCACTTGCTATATCATGCCACCCATATTGCCATGTCAACCTCTAACCATCCATGTCCTAGCAAACCGTTGATTGGCTATGTTACCGCTTTGCTCGGCCCTCTTATAGCGTTGTTAGTTGCAGGTGAAGATGAAGTTTGTTCCTTGTTGGAACACGGATATTTGGGATATCACAATATCTATTGTTTTAATTAATGCATCTATATACTTGGTAAAGGGTGGAAGGCTCGGCCTTATGCCCGGTGTTTTGTTCCACTCTTGCCACCCTAGTTTCCGTCATACCGGTGTTATGTTCCTTGATTTTGCGTTCCTTACGCGGTCGGGTGATTTATGGGACCCCCTTGACAGTTCGCTTTGAATAAAACTCCTCCAGCAAGGCCCAACCTTGGTTTTACCATTTGCCACCTATACCCTTTTTCCCTTGGGTTTCGCGAGCCGAGGGTCGTCTTTATTTAGCCCCGGGCGGTGCTCCTTCGAGTGTTGGTCGAATCGAGAGTATGCTGGGGGCCTTTGGGGAAACTCGAGTCTGGTTTTACTCGTGGATGTCTCATCCGGTGTGCCTGAGAACGAGATATGTGCAGCTCCTATCGGGATTTGTCGGCCTGTGGGGAGGTCTTGCTGGTTTAGGTTTACCATTGTCGAAATGTCTTGATGTCTGGGATACGAGTCGATCGAGTGTCTTGGGTGAAGGTTTATTCCTTCGTTGACCGTGAGAGCTTGTTATGGGCTAAGTTGGGACACCCTGCAGGTATTATCTTTGAAAGCCGTGCCTGCGGTTATGAGGCAGATGGGAATTTGTTAATGTCGGTTGTAGAAAACCGAAGTTGACCTTAATTAAATACACCAACCGTGTATGTTACCGTGATGGTCTCTTCTCGGAGTCAGGAAGTGAACACGATGTTGGAGTTATGCTTGGCGTAAGTAGTCGGGATCACTTCTTGATCGCTAATAGCTTCACGACCGCGCCTTGCTTCTCTTCTCGCTCTCTTTTGCGATGTAGCCACCATATATGCTAGTAAACTTGCAGCAGCTCCTCCTTTTGACACCAGCCTTCCCTTAAGCTTAAATAGTCTTGATCTCGCGGGTGTGAGATTGCTGAGTCCTGTGGCTCCTGATTCTACCAAAACAGATGCGGTACGGTGATGCCAAATGCAGATGGCGAATCGAGCTGAAGTGGGAATACGATGAGGCACTTGGTCGTTACTATGTTTCCTTTCGAGACGATTAGTAGTGGAGCCCGGTTAGCGATCGGGGATTTAGTCGCATGTGGGGTTCTTCTTTTATTTTGGTTCCGTAGTCGGACCTTGATTGTATCTGGATGATGTAATGCTTTATTCATGTATTTGTGTGAAGTGGCGTCTGTAAGCCAACTATGTACCTTTTCCCTTATGTATTACATGGATTGTGCGAAGATTACCTCACTTGCGACATTGCTTTCAATGCGGTTATGCCTCTAAGTCGTGCTTCGACACGTGGGAGCTATAGCCGCATCGAGGGCGTTACAACTATATGTTGAAGCTGTCATCTGCAAAGTGTCATCACTTCTGGAGCTCTCATATTTTGTGTAGTAGGTCACATTATATTAATGCACACACCAAATTACAGCATGCATGGAATCTCTTAAAATAATTGCAGAGATAGCACAAAGGGGTTTACAAGGAGGCAGTATTGGATTAGAATCACTTCTGTATTACAAAGAAAATCTCACTTGTTTTTATGTTTTCATGCATGTCAGATATTGAACATTATCAAAATGAATATGAGAATGGGCATACGAGAGAATATTGCGGAACAATCCACTGGCTAACAAACTAGGCATGGTGGAGGATGGCCTATCTTATTCACCCATCAAGGTGCTTGCTCTAACTTGGCAAGGTTGTATTGGTGCATACGTATTTTGCATCGACCTCTTGCATTACTTATACTTTGTTACACCATCTGCTTAGTTTAAGCATCATATATGAGTATATGCCATACCTATCCAGTTTCGGTACCTATTCCATGTGTCATCACACTATGTTTTTCCAGTCAAATGTTGTTCTTTCATAATAGATGTTCAAAAGGAAGAGGGTGATTGCAGATCCTCAAGGAGATCAGCAGCCACAGAAAACACAGGCCCAAGTGTACCACACTTTACTCCTACTCCATTGGCCAAACCCTATTAGAACTGCTGAGAGCCTAGTGTTAGGTACTGTCTATGATATCAATTCAAAATTTGAACTCCTAAATTTCTGCATGTGCCTTACCTTCTCCCTTGTATTAAAACTAATTTCAGATGAATCTCCTTGCTCAAAGGATCATACGATCTCACAACAATACTGGGCTCTACATTGCTCTTGTCAGTACCTCTCTCCCTTTTGCCTTGTAACGCTATACTAAATTAATTGCTATTTGATTATGTATCATCAGTCTGCACCTGAGATTTATTATCCTCTGTTTCTTCCAATATTATTTGATCTATATTTACTCTTTGCAAAATGTAGAATAATGGCAACGCTTATAAAGAATTTTCTTTGGGAATTTATTGAATTATCCTTCCATCAACATGGAGAAAGGCTTTGTCCAGCCGTGTTAACATGTAATGTAAGTTCATCCTTCTCAAGCCTTCATACTTTGTTCTAGTATAGATTTGGATTGGCATCATTTCCTCCATCCTTTGTTTGCTTTCTTTGTTTACATCGATTGGATGTTTGCAACAACTACCGATTTCAAATTGTAGTTGTAAAAACATGTTCCTTATCTTGAAACAGATCCATTTATTTGCTTATATAATTGTGAAACCTGTTACGTGTCTCCTTGTTTCTCTTTGAGTCGTATCTCTTATGCGAGCGAGAACTTTAGGGAAGATAGTGAGCCAAACCATCTTGAGGACAGCGAGATGACCCCAAGGTCTGTCTTGATGAAGACAATGAGTTGAAGCTACTCACCGGCGGTGTGAGACAACCTCTATCACGATCCTTTGCCTCAATCGATTCGACTTCTTGATCTCAACTTAAAGCGAAAAGGCTTGCTTCAACTCAGCTCTGACTTGAAGTCAAAGATGCAATGAAGATGTTAGAGGACTACCTTGTGCACCATCATGCCATACATCTACGGGTGATACATCTATCGTTGACACAACTTAGGTCTACTCAGCTTCTTTGACTGTTTGGGGGGACCCGACCTGTCCAGGCCTAGTGCCTTCTAAAGTGCTCTCAGTTTTGTATATTCTTTTGTCGGCGTGTTTATTTGCACTGGCGGCGAACTTTGATGCCCAGTGGATGTAATGTGTGTAATAGCCGTGATAGGCTAGCATAAGTTGTTTGCTTATTTATTTCCTTGTTGTCTTGTTTATTTGTTTGCTTGTAGTCAGTGCAGTTCTTTTTTTGCGGTTTTCTAGTGGCTGCAATAACCAATTTTTTAAAACTAGGCCACAATAACCATGGGCTACATATTTACTGTAGTGACACAGGGCCTTCTACGGGTCGTAGAAACAATGGGCCTTCTACGGGCCGTAGAAACAATTGGCCTTCTATGGGTCGTATCATCAATGGGCCTTATACAGGGCGTATGATCGATTGGCCAAACATGGGCCAATAACAGACCGCATTATGGTCGTAAACGGGCTAGAGTTGGAATCGTCCGTTCATGGTCCGACCATAACGGGCCATCGTTAATAGGCCATATTTGATGATGCTATGAAAACGGCCCAACGTACTAACGGGCCACAAATGGGCCTACTGTAACCACGGGCTGAATTTGGCCCTAGCGAGAAAATAGCGATGTGGCCGTAAGTAACGAATCTTTGAAATGAGCCCAAGAATAAATGGCCCCTCAATAGGCGAAAGATAACATGGGCTGCAAATGGCCCAATGGATTAATTTGCTGTTAATGGGTATAATGTGATACACTGTTCGTTACGGGCCAATTTCACCATGGGTCATTAATGGGCCAACAGTTACAAAGGGCCTAATATGGGCCGAAAGACGTCATGGGCCATACATGGGCTGGAACTTAAAATGGATGGAATCATATTGGACGGCCCAGATGATGCTACTGGTCCTAATTCGGATAGGTCGTAATGGGCCCTGGGTTAGCGGGCTGTAAATGGGCTATATGCGAATAGGTCATTAACAGGCTTTCCGTGGGCTGGCCCGCCACCTTTTGACCAAGTCAAACGGGCCAACCTTTTCACAGGAATGGGACTCTGTTGGGCCGTGCCACGTGTTGACGTATCATTGGCGCCTTCGGTCTAAAGAGTGGATGACATCATCCCAGCGGTGAGGCGACATGTGTTTCCTTCACCAATGGTGATTTTACGTGGAAAATCCCCATTGGTCGAAATTGATAACGGGTTATCGGATCCAAAACGGACCCGATAGCTTAACGGTGTTCGTTACGATGGATGCCGTGTGTCGATCACCCTTCTGAAAGCACTTCTATGGCGCGTGATTTATCGTCATGGAAGTGGACACTTCGTGATGATAATTTTGGTAATGTCATGGAACACTTCTCTGACAACCACGGTATGACTATCTTGATTCTGTCATAAAATCGTCATGGATTTACATGCATGACAAAAAATGCGACCTACTGTGACAAACACATATCATCACGGAAGTGTATTTTTTGTAGTGCATGTTAAATCCTCAAATGATGAGACTACACCAAGTGGTGCATCAAGGAGAAAAGATTTGCATGACTAAATCTTGGAAAACCAATTTCTATTGATTTCTAGGGTTTGCCAAAGTTACATTGGCAACTTTCTCCAAATGGACTAAAACTTTGTGATCCACCATAAATCTATATTCTATTTGATCTCGTTAATTCTCATGTCAACTAGAATTCATTTGATTGCCCAAAACGACATCAAACACCTTCTGCCACATTTTTGTGATCACTGTTTGGATCCCCAAATGAATTCCCTTCAGTTCAAATTTTTATCATAGCATGCCCTAGACCCCTTCCACCTCCAGTAGCTTCCACTCAACCCCTGCTCAATTATTTGGGGGTGAAAACCTCATTTTTCACTCCTGGACAACACTGTCTCCTCTCCCTTTGTACCTCACCCCTCTTCCAGTGTGCCTCCAGAGCATCCAATGCCCCTCCCCACTTCTTTACTAACCCCTAGCACTACAGACACACTTCGCCGCGCCCACATTGCCTAAACAATGGCCGTGCTGGCCACACATGTGCTACAGTGCGCTCCCGCACTGTAGCTGCACCCTGCCCGATGCCCCCGACCACCTAGGTCCTCCCCCTCATGTCTCGCTAGGATGCCTCGACATCCGAGACACGCCACCCTGCCGTCCCCTTCCTTCCCCTCTCCTCTTGCCATGCCGAGCACGCCCGAGCATTGCCCATCTTGGGCAGTGGGCCCACGAGCTCGGGGCCCTCCTGGAGAGCGCCCCACTTCTCCCTTCTCTCCCCCTCGACCTAGACGACCCTCACGAACACCCTAGACACAACCCAGAGCACGTATTTGGCCTCTGGCATCGCTTAAGACATGGTCGTGGACGCCGCCCATGGTGCACAAATGTCCCGCCATATAAGGCACTCCCCCTCATCTCCATTCACCCTCTCTTCCCCCCATCTATCTCCCGGACCACTCACTCCGCCCCGGAGCTACTCCATCGCCTCCCCATGACCGGAGCCGAGCCATCGACCTCCGCTCAAATTACCCCGAGCAAGGCCTCCTCCTCCCATCATTTCTCCATTGGGAAACCCCCTGGACACGGCGGGACTTTCCCCATCTTCTTCCCCTACACTCGTACCGCGTAGGGCCGATGCCGCCATCGCCGTCGTCCTTGTCCGCCGCGGCCGGGGCCCTACCTGACTCGGCACTCCTCGGCGATGGTGCCACCCACGGATGGATGCGGCCCGGTCCCCTAAGCACTCCGGTGGGCCGAGCGCCGTGAGAGGTGGTCAGGGCCGCCGGCAGTCTCCCGCCAACAAGGCCTCTGCCTCCTTTGTCGCAGGCGGGAGGAGGGAGGCGACCCCGCGGGTGGACCTAGCAGGTCAGCGACCCTGGCAGCGGGCCCCACCCATTTATGTGGAGCCGACTTCTGCCCTTACCGCCTCTCCCAAGGAAAGCGTATTTTCGCGAAGCCGCCTCCGACGTGGCCCCTACGTGCATGCGGCCGAGCCGCTGGGCCGGCACAGTGGCATCCTGCCGCTAAACCTTGCCTTGTGCGCGCTGTCGCTGCCCAGATCCAGCCCGTTTAGGTAAATCCTTTTATTTTTTATTTTTTGTAGACTTGTAAAATCCATAAACAATTCAAATTAACTCCAAACTTGATGATTCAAATTTCTAGCAGTTCCTAAATTCATGCTCAATCTCATTGAGTTGTTTGAACATTTTTCCAGAAAGCTTTTCTTCATAAATATTTATGAAATACTTTTCCATTTCTTTGATAAAATTTAGAAAATCACAGAGAGCCCATTTTTGATCCAAATGCTATGATTCACATTTTTGGACACTTATAAGTTCAAAACTTAGCTTGTGAACATTTTTCCCAATACTTTCTATGCCACAGGAAATATTGGTCCATTTCTCCATGTATAGCCAACTTTGCAAATTCTTAGGAAATACATTTCAACTCCAAAATTTAGTGAAACCAACTCCTAGATGCTTCCAAAATCATTCCTTGTCAAATGGGTGCCTTTGATAATTTTTAAAAATAATATTTTTGTATACTTCTTGCAAATCCATAAATCCCTCGAATCCTTCATATTGAAATGCTCATAAAGTATCCATTGACCCAATTCCAATGAAACCACTTTGGTCATTTTTCATATGACCAGAAGTACCCTAGAAAAGTCCAACTCACATTTTTAGAGCACTTTTGTTTTTCCCTTATTGTGTTGATTATTGTGATTGCTTTCGACGATAGTTGACAAAATAGATGGAGTACTCATAGTTGGACCAGAGATATATGAAGACCTCAAAGACTTTGTTGATCCAGGCAAGCATCCCTTTGACGATGCATATGAAACCCATTTTATGCATGTCATATAACACTTTATTATTGTTGCATGGGAATCATGATGAGGTGGTAACCACTCTGGTGGGTTGCCTCTGTTACTTCCTTGTTGATACTTGCATTGTGCATGACCCTAGCTTCCTATGAGAGTTATGTGGGTGGCAGTAGATAGGATGCTACAGGAGTTGCTATGCAAGTGGGACAAGGTATATGCATGGTGATGGGAACAAAAGTATTTGAAAGGCTTTTAGAAAATCCCGTTGGGTGCCACTAATGCCTGAGGGAGATGTTGAGTTAGGTAACCACTTGATAAATGTGGTGACCGAGGCAAAGTGAGTGTGTTGTTTTGAAAAACGGAATGGTTTAAGTTGCGATCGTTACTCCAACCTTACATGCGCAACCACTCTACCCTTTATGGGAAAGGGCATTATTGATTACCTAGTCCGAACTAGCATGGAGGACGCATTAATAGTGATGGGAGTGGCATGGTAACTCACGGGACGGGGTCGTGCAAGGTAGGGCGGCCATGACTGTTTTCACAGGGCACCGGTGATAACCCACAGGTGTAGGGGATAATTGTAGCCTCTTTCGATAAGTAAAAGTGTCGAACCCAACGAGGAGCTAAAGGTAGAACAAATATTCTCTCAAGTCCTATCGCCCTTGATACGACTCTCATTGCACTTAGTGTTAAGCTTTACCTAAAACAAGTATGAAACTAGAAGTACTTTGTAGGTGTTGTTGTATAGGTTTGCAAGATAATAAAACACGTAAATAAAAAGTAGGGGCTGTTTAGATAAAGATGCCATAAAGTAAATATAGCAAGTGTGGAAAAGTGGTGGTAGGAGTTGTGAAATTGTCCTAAGCAATTGACTACTTTACTAGACCAATAGCAAGTTTTATGTGGAAAAGTGGTGGTACGAGCTAAGAAAGATTGCTTTGTAAAAGCGTGTTCTTCTAGTTTCCATGAAAATAATGATGAAGATCTAAAAGTTAGTGATGTGTACCCTATTCAATCTTTGTTTTGCAATATGAATCTTAATAATAATGGGACTGAAGATGAGTCAACTTTAGTTAAAAGGCGTCCCAATGATTCAGAGTTTTTTGATCTTGATGCTAAATTTGGTAAAAGTGGGATTGGAGAGGTCAAGACTTTAAATAGCATTGAACCCACTATCTTGGATTTGAAGGAATTTAATTATTATAATTGTTCTTTATTAGATTGTATTTCCTTGTTGCAATCCGTGTTGAATTCTCTGCATGCTTATAGTCAAAATAAAGCTTTTACCAAACATATTATTGATGCCTTGATGCAATCTTATGATGAAAAACTTAAGTTGGAAGTTTCTATACCTATGAAACTTAATGATTAGTGTGAACCTACTATAAAGATTAAAATTAAAGATCATGAGTGTTATGCTTTGTGTGATTTGGGTGCTAGTGTTTCCATGATTCCGAAAACTTTATGTGATATTCTAGGTTTCCATGATCTTGATGATTGCTCTTTAAATTTGCACCTTGCGGATTCTACCATTAAGAAGCCTATTGGAAGGATCAATGATGTTCTTATTGTTGCAAATAGGAACTATGTGCCCGTAGATTTTATCGTTCTTGACATTGATTGCAATCTTTCATGTCCTATTATTCTTGGTAGACGTTTCCTTAGAACGATTGGTGCAATTATTCATACGAAGGAAGGGAATATTAGATTCCAATTTCCATTAAGGAAAGGCATGGAGCACTTTCCAAGAAAGAAAGTCAAATTAACTTATGAATCTATCATGCGAGCTACTTATGAATTGAGTGTCAAAGATGGCACTACTTAGATCTATCATCACTTTTATGCCTAGCTTGGGGCGTTAAACAATAGCGCTAGGTGGGAGGCAACCCAATTTTATCTTTGTGTTTTGCTTTTGATTCTATTTAGTAATAAATATTTCATCCACCTTCTTTCTAGATGTGTTTTCATGTTTTAATTAGTGTTTGTGCCAAGTAGAACCTATAGGATAACCTATGGTGATAGTTAATTTGATTCTGCTGAAAAACATAAACTTTGCGCGCACCAAAATAATTTTATTAATTCACGGAAATGTGATTTTGCGTTGATTCTTTTTGATGTATATCAATAGAAAAATAGCCTAGGACTTACTATTTTGGTAGGATTTTTAGAGTTTCAGAAGTATTCGAGAGTTATAGATTGCTACAGACTATTCTGTTTTTGACAGATTCTGTTTTTCGTGTGTTGTTTCCTTATTTTGATGCATCTATGGCTAGTATTAAGTGGTATGAACCATAGAGAAGTGGGAATAAAGTATGTTTAATACCAATATAAATAAAGAATGAGTTCATTACAGTACCTTATGTGGTGATTTTTCTTTCTTGCACTAACAGACTTATGAGATTTCTGTTGAGTTTTGTGTTGTGAAGTTTTCAAGTTTTGGGTAAAGATTTGATGGACTATAGAATAAGGAGTGGCAAGAGCCTAAGCTTGGGGATGCCCATGGAACCCCAAGATATTCAAGTATAACAAAAGCCTAATCTTGGGGATGCCTGGTAGGCATCCCTCTTTAAATCTTAAATCTATCGGTAACTTTACTTGGAGCTATGTTTTTATTAAGCCACATGATATGTGTTTTGCTTGGGCGCCTTGTATGATATTAGTCTTTGCTTCTTAGTTTACCACAATCATCCTTGCTGTACACACCTTTTGGGAAGAAACCCACTTGATTGGAATTTATTAGAATACTCTATGTGCTTCACTTATATCTTTTGAGCTAGATAGTTTTGCTCTAGTGCTTCACTTATATCTTTTAGAGCATGGCGGTGGCTTGATTTTGTAGAAATTTTGATCTCTCATGCTTCACTTATATTATTTTGAGAGTCTTTTAGAACAGCATGGTATTTGCTATGGTTATAAATTGGTCCTAGAATGATGGGCATCCAAGTTGGGTATAATAAAAACTATCATAGGAAGTGAATTGGATGCTATGATCAATTTGATACTTGATAATTGTTTTGAGATATGCAGGTAGTGATATTAGAGTCATGCTAGTTGGGTGATTATGAATTTAAAGAATGCTTGTGTTGAAGTTGGCAAGTCCGTAGCATGCACGTATGGTAAAAGTTGTGTAACAAATTTGAAACATGAGGTGTTCTTAGATTGTGCAACATTATGAGTGGCGGTCGGGGACAAGCGATGGTCTTTTCTGCCAATCTATCCCCTAGGAGCATCGTGTAGTGCTTGGTTTTGATGACTTGTAGATTTTTGTCATAATTATATGAGTTCTTTATGACTAATGTTGAGTCCATGGATTATCATAATCTCACCCTTCCATCATTGCTAGCCTCTTGATACCATGCATTGGCCTTTCTCACCTCGGCGTTGGTGCAAACTTGGCGGTGCATCAAACCCGTGATCGATACACTCTATCACACATGAACCTCCTATATCTTCCTCAAAACAGCCACCATAACTACCTATTATGGCATTTCCATAGCCATTCGAGATATATTGCCATGCAACTTTCCACCATTCCGTTCATCATCATGACACACATCATCATTGTCATATTGCCTTGCATGATCATGTAGTTGACATTGTATTTGTGGCAAAGCCACCATGCATAATTTTTCATACATGTCACTCTTGATTCATTGCCCATCCCGGTACATCGCCGGAGGCATTCATATAGAGTCATATCTTGTTCTAGCTTTGAGTTGTAATTCATGAGTTGTAAATAAATAGAAGTGTGATGATCGTCATTATTAGAGCATTGTCTACAAATAAAAAAGGAAAAAAAAAAAGCCAAAAGAAAAAAAAAAAAGGCCCAAAAAAGAAAAGAAAAAGAAAATAAAATAAAAAGGGGCAATGTTACTATCATTTTCCACACTTGTGCTTCAAAGTATCACCATGTTCTTCATATAGAGAGTCTCGTATGTTGTCACTTTCATATACTAGTGGTAATTTTTCATTATAGAACTTGGCTTGTATATTCCTACGATGGGCTTCCTCAAAATGCCCTAGGTCTTCGTGGGCAAGCAAGTTGGATGCACACCCACTTAGTTTCTTTTGTTGAGCTTTCATACATTTATAGCTCTAGTGCATCCATTGCATGGCAACCCTTACTCCTCATGTTGACATCAATTGATGGGCATCTCCATAGCCCGTTGATTATCCTCGTCAATATGAGACTTTCTCCCTTTTTGTCTTCTCCACACAAGCTCAATCATCATATTCTATTCCACCCATAGTGCTATATCCATGGCTCACACTCATGTATTGTGTGAAAGTTGAAAAGGTTTGAGATTATTTAAGTACCAAACAATTTCTTGGCTTGTCATCAGGGGTGTGCAAGATGGGGGCATTTTGTGTGTGAAAATGAAGCATAGACTAACTATATGATTTTGTAGGGATGAACTTTCTTTAGCCATGTTATTTTGAGAAGACATGATTGCTTTGATTAGTATGCTTGAAGTATTACTATTTCTTATGTCAATATGAACTTTTATTTTGAAACATTTGGATCTGAACATTCATGCCACAATGAAGAAAATTACATTGAATTATGCTAGGTAGCATTCCACATCAAAAATTCTGTTTTATCATTTACCTACTCGAGGGCGAGCAGGAATTAAGCTTGGGGATGCTTGATACGTCTCCAACGTATCTACAATTTTTTATTGTTCCATGCTATTATATTACCCGTTTTGGATGTTTACGGGCTTTACTTTACACTTTTATATCATTTTGGGACTAACCTACTAACAGGAGGCCCGGCTGAATTGCTGTTTTTTGCCTATTTTAGTGTTTGATGAAAAGGAATATCAAGCGGAGTCCAAGCGGAATGAAACCTTGGGAGCGATCTTTTGGAACAAGCGTGATCCGAGGGACTTGGGTGGAAGTCAAGCAACGAGAGGAGGCGGCCACGAGGTGCCCGCACGCCCCTCTTGGTGGGCGCGCCCTCCACCCTCGTGGGACCCTCGAGCATCCACCGACCTACTTCTTCCTCCTATATATACCCATGTACCCCAAAACCATCGAGGAGGACCACGAAAAAAAATTCCACCGCCGTAACCATCTGTAACCGCGAGATCCCATCTTGGAGCCTTTGTCGGCACTCCGCTGGAGGGGGAATCGACCACGGAGGGCCTCTACATCATCTTCAAGGCCCTTCCGATGAGTTGTGAGTAGTTTACCACAGACCTTCGGGTCCATAGTTATTAGCTAGATGGCTTATTCTATCTCTTTGATTCTCAATACAAATTTCTCCTTGATCTTCTTGGAGATCTATTTGATGTAACTCTTTTTGTGGTGTGTTTGTCGAGATCCGATGTTTTGTGGGTTTATGATCAAGTTTATCTATGAGAAATATTTGAATCTCCTATGAATTCTTTTTTGTGTGATTAAGTTATCTTTGCAAGTCTCTTTGAATTATCAGTTTGGTTTGGCCTACTAGATTGATCTTTCTTGCAATGGCAGAAGTGGTTAGCTTTGGGTTCCATCTTGCGGTGTCATTTCCGGTGACAACGAGGGCAGCAAAACACGTATTGTATTGTTGCCATCGAGGATAAAAGATGGGGTTTATATCATATTGCATGAGTTAATCCTCTACATCATCTCATCTTTCTTAATGGGTTACTCTATTCTTTATGAACTTAATACTCTAGATGCATGCTGGATAGCGGTCGATGTGTGGAGTAATAGTAGTAGGTGCAGGCAGGAGTCCGCATACTTGTCACGGTCGTGATGCCTATATACATGATCATGCCTAGATAATCTCATAATTATTCGCTTTTCTATCAATTGCTCAATAGTAATTTGTTCACCCACCATAATACTTATGCTATCTTGAGAGAAGCCACTAGTGAAACCTATGGCCCCGGGGTCCATCTCTTATCATATAAGCTTTCAATCTACTTTTATTTGCATCTTTTACTTTTCTAATCTATATCATAAAAATACCAAAAATATTTATCTTATCATATTATCTTTATCAGATCTCACTTTCGCAAGTGGCCATGAAGGGATTGACAACCCCTTCATTGTGTTGATTGCGAGTTCTTGTTTGTTTGTGTAGGTGCGTGGGACTTTTGAGGAGCCTCCTACTAGATAGATACCTTAGTTCTCAAAAACCGAGGGAAATACTTACGCTACTATTGCTGCATCACCCTTTCCTCTTCAAGGAAAACCAACGCAAGCTCAAGACATATCATTGGTGTAGATCGCGGTGATGATGATGATGGCCTCCGGCGGTGTTCCGGCACCACCGGAAGCAAGGGGGAGAGAGCCCCCCTTCTTCTTCTTCTTTCTTGACCTTCTCCCAAGATGGGAGAAGGGTTTCCCCTCTGGTCCTTGGCTCCCATGGTGTGGGAGGGGCGAGAGCCCCTCCGAGATTTGATATGTCTCTCTATCTCTCTCTATTTCTGCGTTCTCAGATTCTGCCCTTTCACCATTTCTTTTATATCCGAAGATCTGTAACTCCGATTGGGTTGAAACTTTCGCCCAGATTTTTCTCCAAAAATTAGCTTTCTTGTGGCAAAAGAAGAGCGTCAACTGCCTTATGAGGGCCCCACGAGGGTCAGGGGCGCGCCCAATAAGGGCATATGCGCCCCCTGCCTCGTGGCCACATCGGACACCTTCTCGTGGTTATTCTTCCTCCCATATCTCCCAAATATTCCAAAAATAGCTCCGTCCATTTTTATCCCATTTGGACTCCGTTTGATATGGGGTTTCTGCGAAACATAAAACATGCAACAAGCGAGGCGACCTTTGAGCCTTTGGATCAATCGTTAGTCCCAAAAATCATATAAAAGTTACCAAAAGTATATGAAAGTTGAATAATATTGGCATGGAACAATAAAAATTATAGATCGATGGAGACATATCAAGCGGACACACCGTTGGTACCCTCGTGCTTGTGCTATGTGTTGAATATGGGGCGTGGCTCCACGAATTAAACATGCGAGCATGATTGTGTACGGGGTTGATATCAATCAGTGGACTCCATGTTGGTGGCATCTAGGAAAGGTAGTGATCGGTGCTTACTCCGGGTACTTGAGGTACCGCGGGCCGTGGATGACACGACGGCTTCCCGGATCATGTGGGTAAAGTGTGGAACCTCTACGGTGTAAAACTATTCGAATAGCCGTGTCCATGATCAAGGCGGTTGGATAACCGCTCTTGGGATCGTCCACATGTTTACAAAACCTAGTGAGTGTGTATGGATAAGTGAATACGAACTACAGGTCACGTAAAAGACTTGACATGATGATTAAGTTGGATTGTTTCCAAATATATTTATGTTGATATCTGTAACCTGTCCTCATGGTTACTTGAATTCTCATGATGCATGTCTTACAAGTTGTTAGGACATGTCATTGCACTCAAAACTAGCTTTCTGCAAAATTACCTACATAGTGCTATATCATGCATTGTTGTACCTTAATCCGAAATTTGGGTTGCCTGTGAGTACATTCAAAGTACTCATTGGCTTGCCACTGGTTATTTTATTGGCTAGGCATGAAAGAACATGATATAATGAAGAGGACCTTGGTGATGAACATGCGAGCTAGGATGCTTCCCAGTAAGAATGCCTGTTGGGTTAAGGAAGATGGCATGGCTTCAAGCTATCGTTGAAGGTTTCCGCTGCGAGTTTATGAAGACTTGGCCATAAAGGTTAAATTTGGGTAAAATGGCATCTACTGAATGTAAGACTCTTATTTTTCAGTTTCTATGTGTTCAGTGAGCATTGATCTCTGGGATCACTATACATGGGCATTCGGTGATTGTGACTTATTAGTCGGGGTCCCCACATTTAAGCCTCTAAACCTAATTAAAGAAGGGCAAAGAACCCTGGAAAAATTGCATTCAATGTCTTCCAAAATGTTCTTATAACTATTTGATATTTTTGGCAAGGTTCTTGAACCAAACCAAAAATAGTGAACATTTCTGTGGAATATTTCAGGCACTGAATTTAAATCATTATTGTATTTGCATTTGAGTTTATATTCATAATATGTGGAGTATATTCCCAAAAGCCCTGAAATATTTTATGTGCATTTGCAAATGTCCAATGTGAACCATAAAATTACTTAGAGGAATTGTTGGCATTGCTTTGAATTCATTTTGAATTTGTAATCAGTGGTAAATAAAAAAAGAGAAGAAAAAGAAAATAGAACATAACTAAATAGATTAGGGAAACACACCTGGCCAGCCCACTACTATAGCAGCCCAGCCCACAGGGGTAGAGCTGTCATCTTCTTCCTACTAGGAGGAGAAGCAGCTACGTGTCGGGCATGCCGCAGCTGGGCCACCACCTCCCCCCTGCCTGGATGCCCTCCCCCCCCCATGCGTCGTCTTGGACGCCCCACGCATGCCACGCATCCCTGGATCCCCTCGGCCTCTCCCTCACACTCCTTACCACTCCTCTACTCTCTTCCTCGTGTCGCCAAGCACCCCGAGACCGCCGCGCACCATAGACATGACCACTAGCCACCCCTCATCCTGTGACCATGTCCAGCAGCTCCATAATCGAGCACCACGTCCCCAAGACAAATGAAACGAGCTGGAGGGCTCTACTTCATTGCTAACGTCCTCGTCTTCACCACCGGCGCCTGGGGATCGTCACCGTCGATTTGCGTGCTAGAGGTTATCACCCAGCCCGCTGAGACCTCCACCGACTGCGCGGTGAGCTCCTCTACCTCTCCCCTAGCTCCCGTGCTCCCGAGTACACCCATGTTCTCAGTGCGTCCTCAGGTGCCACTAGCAATTCACCGCTAGTCCTATCGCTCGCCACAATTTCGTGCCCATGCATTCCTATCCTAAAGGAACTCGAAGGTCCCACCAAGGATAGAAGCGCATCTTGAAGACGCTTTTGCAAGGTGGATATCATTACATCAACATCACATAAATAGATGGGGATACATACATAAGGCATACAATGCCACACGAATACAACATCATCATACAAGAACAACATCCGACTACGGATGAATCATCAACGAAACTCAAACAATATCCACCACCTTTAGCCCGGCTGCCGACACGGAACCTATCCCCTAATCGAAGAAGAAGCAGAAGAAGAACTCCAAAACAAGCAAACATCGCTCTCACGTCATGATCATCGCATAAACCTGTACCTGCAACTGTTGTTGTAGTAATCTGTGAGCCACGAGGACTCAGCAACACCAGTACCATGGGTATCAAGACTAGCAAAGCTTAATGGGAAAGGAAGGGGTAAAATGGTGAGGTTGCAGCAGCGACTAAGCATGATATGGTGGCTAACATACGCAAATGAGGCGAGAAGAGAAACAAAGGCGATGTCGTGAACTAGCAATGATCAAGAGGTGATCACGAACACCTACTTACGTCGAACATAACACGAAACCGTGTTCACTTCCGGACTCCGCCGAGAAGAGACCATCACGGCTACACACGTGGTTGATGCGTTTTAATTCGGATCTGGTGTCAAGTTATCTACAACGGACATTAACAAATTCCCATCTGCCACATAACCGCGGGCACGGCTCTCGAAAGTTTATACCCTGCGGGTGTCCCAACAACCTATGACAAGCTCTCGCGATCAACGAAGGAATAGACCTTCTCCGGGAAGACCCGATCGGTCTCGGAATCCGGTTTACAAGACATTTCGACAATGGTAAAACAAGACCAGCAAGACCGCGTCTTTGTGCGACAATCCCGATAGGAGCTGCACATATCTCGTTCTCGGGGCACACGGATGAGCAAGGCGACGGGTTGGCATAGACCCTGGTTGCCCAGGGGGCGCCGGACATCGCTCGGTTTGGACCAACACTTAGACAAGCATTGGCCCAGGGGGGCTAAAATAAAGATGACCCTCGAGAGAGCGACTCCCAAGGGAAAAGCATAGGTGGTGGTGAGGCAAATGTTAAAAACAAGGTTGGGCTTTGCTGGACAAGTTTTATTCAAAGCGAACTGTCAGGGGGTCCCATAAATCACCCGACCGCGTAAGGAACGCAAAATCCGTGAACATAACACCGGTATGATGGAAACTAGGGCAGCAAGAGTGGAACAAAACACCAGGCATAAGGCTAAGCCTTCCACCCTTTACCAAATATATAGATGCATTAATAATATAAGAGATATTGTGATATCCCAACATAAACCAAGCAACGTCATACTACCATGGAGCAATCTTCAACTTCATGAAGCACCGGTAGCATAGAAAGAATGAATGAATAAGAGCGATAATCAAGGAAAAAGAATCTTGAATGAACCACGCAAAATATAAGAGAATGAATCACGGGAAGAATTAGAAGAACAAATATGATTGAGGGATTTAGATGCAAAAGCGGTATTACATAGCCAAGCAATAAATAGAGAGCGGTTTTCTAGGAATGGCAATTTGATAGGATAACATCTTGCTAGCACCGTGAATCTCCGGGGAACGGACCAGATTAAAGAGAAATCTTCTTCTTCAATCTTCAAATGATGACGAGAAACACCACCAAAATTACTAAGATACTCCGGGAGAATGAAAAGTGAAGAGGTTGAGCCAACAATGAAATGATTTTGAAAGCGATCTTGGAGAAGGCATGTGACTGATGGAATCCATTCTTACGTCACACTTGAAAAGAATTTGAGAATAACTCCGGGAGAATTAGAAGAGTCAGGTAAGATCCTGGGAAAAGACCTGTATGTTAGGGTCCACTAAAAGAAAATACCGTTTGAAAGGATTGTTGAACAGATAGATGAAGCACCGGAACAATGAAATATTTGAATGAGGTGACAACCTCGAATTAATTCGAACACAGACAAATCTCTTGAGATGTCTTGAGCACTCCGGAAGGATAAACTGGCGAGAGGCGAACGAGCAGTGAAAACACTTGAGCTGAGGGAAAGAATATAATCAACCCGAAGAACTTGAATTGATTGCACCGGAAAAGAAAATAAAAAAACAAGACGAACAATGACAAACTAGGCGAGAATTCACTGGTTGAAATGATTGAGTTAAGACTGAAGAGGCTCCGTGCGAATGAAATAGATGGTCGAAAGAGACTCAAACTCCGGGAAGAAGAGGGTGGGAGGGAGGAAAAAACACAGGCAACTGGAAGGGGAAATCGACGAATGACTTCGAGATGAAACACCGGTTGAAATCATTGAAGAAAGAAAACAAAGACTTCGTATGAGTAGGATGGATACTCAATTACGGACTCCGGATTCGAGAAGAAGAAGGGAGGGCAGGTGGGAAAATTAAGGACAACTTCGGACAGGGAAACAACATCGATTGAAAAGATCTGAGGATTGATCTTGGCAAAGATGAAGAGGCTCGAGTCGACTTGACGAGGAATGCACCGGATAAAAGAGCTGAGGAACAACGATCAGAAAACCAAACTGCGTGAACCTAAAGAAAAATTTGAATGGGAAGAGGCGTAATTCAAAACACCTACGTCAAGATTCGTCACCAGAGCGACGAAGGGGCAGAGGAGTCAAAAGAATTCCTACTCTCCGATATAACTAGACTCTGAAAACATTTTTTTCTAGACTCAACAATGGCCAAACTACACGATCAATCAAGGGGGGCTCCTAGGGTCGGTCGAGGCTCTGATACCAACTTGTCATGCCCAAGATGCGACACTATCCTAAAGGAAATCGAAGGTCCCACCAAGGATAGAAGCGCATCTTGAAGACGCTTTTGCAAGGTGGATATCATTACATCAACATCACATAAATAGATGGGGATACATAAATAAGGCATACAATGCCACACGAATACAACATCATCATACAAGAACAACATCCGACTACAGATGAATCATAAGCAGAAACTCAAACAATATCCACCCTGCTAGCCCAGGCTGCCGACCTGGAACCTATCCCCTAATCAAAGAAAAAGCAGAAGAAGAACTCCAAAACAAGCAAACATCGCTCTCTCGTCATGATCATCGCATAAACCTGTACCTGCAACTGTTGTTGTAGTAATCTGTGAGCCACGAGGACTCAGCAATCCCATTACCATGGGTATCAAGACTAGCAAAGCTTAATGGGAAAGGAAGGGGTAAAATGGTGAGGTGGCAGCAGCGACTAAGCATGATATGGTGGCTAACATACGCAAATGAGAGCGAGAAGAGAAACAAAGGAGCGAGTCGTGAACTAGCAATGATCGAGTGATCACGAACACCTACTTACATCAAACATAACACGAAACCGTGTTCACTTCCGGACTCATGAGAATAGACCATCACGGCTACCCAGCGGTTGATGCATTTTTAATTCGGATCGGTGTCAAGTTATCTACAACGGACATTAACAAATTCCCATCTGCCACATAACCGCGGACACGGCTCTCGAAAGTTTATACCTGCAAGGGTGTCCCAACAACCCATGACAAGCTCTCGTGATCAGCGAAGGAATATACCTTCTCCGGAAGACCCGATCGGTCTCGAATCGGTTTACAAGACATTTCGACAATGGTAAAACAAGACCAGCAAGACCGCCCGCTGCGCCGACAATCCCGATAGGAGCTGCACATATCTCGTTCTCGGGGCACACGGATGAGCAAGGCAGCGGGTTGGCATAGACCTGGTTGCCAGGGGCGCGGACATCGCTTCGGTTTGGACCAACACTTAGACAAGCATTGGCGGGGCGAGGGGGCTAAAATAAAGATGACCCTCGAGAGCGACTCCCAAGGGAAAAGCATAGGTGGTGGTGAGGCAAATGTTAAAACCAAGGTTGGGCCTTACGGACAAGTTTTATTCAAAGCGAACTATCGGGGGTCCCATAAATCACCCGACAGCGTAAGGAGCATAAAATCCGGGAACATAACACCGCTATAGCGGATACTAGGGCGGCAAGAGTGGAACAAAACACCGGGCATAAGGCCGAGCCTTCCACCCTTTACCAAATATATAGATGCATTAATAATATAAGAGATATTGTGA
>JAHHZJ010001792.1:0-37005 GCA_021437245.1 Aegilops speltoides | reverse complement strand
GTGTCAAAACCGCGGAACTTGGGTAGGGGGTCCCGAATGCAAGGCCTAGGCGGATGGTAACAGGAGACAAGGGACACGATGTTTTACCTGTGTTCGGCCCTCTTGATGGAGGTAAAACCCACGCCCCGCTCGATTAATATTGATGATATGGGTAGTACAAGAGTAGATCTACCACGAGATCAAGGAGGCTAAACCCTAGAAGCTAGCCTATGGTATGAATGTTGTAATGGAGGTTATGTCCCACGGACTAAAGCCCTCCGGTTTATATAGACACCGAGAGGGCTAGGGTTACACAGAGTCGGTTACAATGGTAGGAGATCTACATATCCAGACGCCAAGCTTGCCTTCCACGCTAAGGAAAGTCCCATCCCACACGGGACGGAGTTTTCAATCTTGTATTCGTAGTCTTGGAGTCCGCGACGATGATAGTCCGCTGTCCGACACCCCTAGTCCAGACTCTCTCAGTACCATAAACCCACCATTTACCTTCCTCAAAACAGCCACCACACCTACCTATTATGGCATTTCCATAGCCATTCCGAGATATATTGCCATGCAACTTTCCACCGATATGACACGATTACTTTGGTCATATTGCTTTTTGCATGATCATGTAGTTGACATTGTATTTGTGGCAAGGCCACCTTCACAATTTTCATACATGTCGCTTTTGATTCATTGCATATCCCAAAGACAATCACGAGTGTTGGGTAACGAGTAATTTCAAAAATTCCTACGCATTAACGCAATATCATGGTGATGGCATAGCAACGAGAGGAGAGGTTGTCCACGCACTGTGAGACCGTAAGCGAAGCGCTAGCACAACGCTGTTGATGTAGTCGACGCCTTCACGATCCGACCGATCCAAGCACCGAACGACGGCACCTCCGAGTTCAGCACACGCTCAGCTCGATGACGATCTCAGGTTCGATCCAGAAAGCTCCGGAGATGAGTTTCACAAAGACGACGGCTTGGTGACGATGATGATTTTCATCGGTGCAGGCTTCGCCTAAACTCCGCGACGATATGACCGAGGTGGAATATGGTGGAGGGGGCACCGACACGGCTAAGGAATGATCCGTAGATCAACTTGTGTGTCTATGGGTGCCCCTCCGCCTGTAGATATAAAGGAGCAAGGGGAGGCCGACTGCCCCTTGGGGCGCCAAGGAGGAGGAATCCTCCTCCTAGTAGGAGTAGGACCTCCTTCCTACTCCTACTAGGAGGGGAAGGAAGGGGAGAGGGGAAGGAAAGGGGCGCCGCCTCCTAGTCCACCCGACCAGAGGGGGAGGCGCGCGCCCATGCTGGCCGCCTCTCTCCTTTCCCCAAGGCTCATAAGGCCCATTATTCTCCGGGGTTCCGTAACTTCTGCAAGACTCCGTTTTCTCCAAAATCACCCGGAATAATCCGTGTCCGAATATAGTCGCCCAATATATCAATCTTTATGTCTCGACCATTTCGAGACTCATCGTCACGTCCGTGATCACACCGGACTCAACAAACTTCGTACATCAAAACTTATAAACTCATAATAAAACTGCATCGTGAACGTTAAGCGCAGCGGACCCTACGAGTTCGAGAACAATGTAGACATGGCCTAGAACTATTCTCGGTCAATAACCAATAGTGGGACCTGATGCCCATATTGGTTCCTACATATTCTACGAAGATCTTTATCGGTCAAACCGCATAACAACATACGTTGTTCCCTTTGTCATCGGTATGTTACTTGCCCGAGATTCGATCGTCGGTATCCAATACCAAGTTCAATCTGCTACGCAAGTCTCTTTACTCGCTTCAGAATGCATCATCTCGTAACCAACTCATTGGTTACATTGCTTGCAAGGATTATAGTTATGTGCATTACCGAGAGGGCCCGAGATACCTCTCCACAATTGGAGTGACAAAACCTAATCTCAAATACGCCAACTCAATATGTACTTTCGGAGACACCTATAGTAATTCTTTATAATCACCCGCTTATGCTAGACGCTTTGGTAGCACCCAAAGTGTTCCTCCAAACGGAGTTGCATAATCTCATAGTTACAGGAACATGTATAAGTCATGAAGAAAGCAATAGCAACATACTAAACGATCAAGTGCTAGGCTAACGGAATGGGTCATGTTAATCACATCATTCTCCTAATGATGTGATCCCGTTAATCAAATGACAACACATGTCTATGGCTAGGAAACATAACCATCTTTGATCAACAAGCTAGTCAAGTAGAGGCATACTAGTGACACTATGTTTGTCTATGTATTCACACATGTATTATGTTTCCGGTAATACAATTCGAGCATGAATAGTAAACATTTATCATGAAATAAGGAAATAAATAATAACTTTATTATTGCCCCTAGGGCATATTTCCTTCAGTCTCCCACTTGCACTAGAGTCAATAATCTAGTTCACATTGCCATGTGATTTAACACCAGTATTCATATCTGTATATGATTAACACCCATAGGTCACATCGTCATGCGACCAACACCCAAAGGGTTTACTAGAGTCAATAATCCAGTTCACATCTCTATGTGATTAACACCCAAAGAGTACTAAGGTGTGATCATGTTTTGCTCATGAGAGAAGCTTAGTCAACGGGTCTGTGATATTCAGAGCCGTATGTATTTTGCAAATATTCTATGTCTACAATGCTCTACACGGAGCTACTCTAGCTAATTGCTCCCACTTTCAATATGTATCCAGATTAAGACTTAGAGTTATCTGGATCAGTGCCAAAACCTGTATCGATGTAACACTTTACGACGAACCTTTTGTCACTTCCATGATTGAGAAACATATCCTTATTCCACTAAGGATAATTCTGACCAATGTCCATTGATCTACTTCTAGATCACTATTGTACTCCCTTGCCAAACCAGGGCAGAGTATACAACAGGTCCGTCCATAGCATGGCATACTTTATAGAACCTATGGCTGATGCATAGAAAATGACTTTCATTCTCTTTCTATTTTCTCGCCGGGTCGGATTTGAGTCTTACTCAATTTCATACCTTGCAACACAGCAAGAACTCTTTCTTTGATCGCTCCATTTTGAACTACTTCAAAATCTTGTCAAGGTATGTACTCATTGAAAATCTTATCAAGCCGCCTTGATCTATCTCAATAGATCTTGATGCTCAATATGTAAGTAGTTTTACCGAGGTCTTTATTTTAAAGAACTTCTTTCAAATACTCCTTTATGCTTTCCAAAATAATTCTACATTATTTCCGATCAACAATATGTCATTCACATATACTTATCGTAAATGTTGTAGTGCTCCCACTCACTTTCTTGTAAATACAAAGCTTCACCGCAAGTCTGATAAAACTATATGCTTTGATCAACTTATCAAGCGTATATTCCAACTCCGAGATACTTGCACTGTCCATAGATGGATCGCTGAGCTTCCACATTTTGTTAGCACCTTTAGGATTGACAAAACCTTCTCGATTGTATCATATACAATTCTTCTTTAATAAATCCATTAAGGAATGTAGTTTTGATATCCATTTGCCAAATTTCATAAAATGTGGCAATCGCTAACATGATTCGGACAGACTTTTAAGCATCGATACGAGTGAGAAAATCTCATTGTATTCAACACCTTGAACTTTGTCAAACCTTTTTGACAAGTCTGCTTTTGTAGATAGTAACACTACTATCAATGCTCTGCCTTCCTCTTGAAGATCCATTTATTTTCTATGGCTTGCCGATCATTGGGCAAGTCCACCAAAGTCCACACTTTGTTTTCATACATGGATCCCATCTCGCATTTCATGGCCTCAAGCCATTTCATGAATCTGGCTCATCATCGCTTCTCATAGTTCGTAGGTTTATCATGGTCTAGTAACATGACTTTCGTAACAGGATTACCGCACTACTTTGGTGTGGACCGTGACTGAAGACCTACGAGGTTCCGTAATAACTTGATCTCAAGTTTCATGATCATCATCATTAGCTTCCTCACTAATTGGTGTAGGAATCATCGAACCGCTTTCATGATGAACTATTTTCCAATTCGAGAAGGTACAGCTACCTCATCAAGTTCTACTTTCCTCCCACTCACTTCTTTCGAGAGAAACTTCTTCTAGAAAGGATCCATTCTTGGCAACTAATGTTTTGCCTTCAGATCTGGATAGAAGGTGTACCCAATAGTTTCCTTTGGGTATTCTATGAAGACGCATTCTCGATTTGGGTTCGAGCTTATTAACGTGAATGCAATTGTCTTCTAATGCATAATCCCAAAACGATAGTGGTAAATCGATAAGAGATATCATAGATCGCACCATATCTAGTAAAGTACGACATGACGCTCGACACACCATTACATTGTGGTGTTCTGTGGCGTGAGCTGTGAAACTATTCCACATAGTTTTAATTGAAGACCAAACTCATTACTCAAATATTCGCTCTCGATCGATCAAGAAATTTTATTTTCTTGTTACGATGATTTTTCCACTTCACTGAAATTCTTTGAACCTTTCAACTATTTCAGACTTATGTTTCATCAAGTAGATATACCCATATCTACTCAAATCATCTTGTGAAGGTCGAAATAACGAGACTTGCCATTAAGCATCAACACTCATTGATTTCATACATCGGTATGTATTATTTCCAATAAGTTAGTAGCTTGTTCCATTGTTCCGAGAACGGAGTTTTAGTCATCTTGCCCAAAAGGCATGGTTCACAAGCATCAAATGATTCATAACCAAGTGATTCCAAAATCCATCTTTACGGAGTTTCTTCATGCGCTTTATAATCGATATGACCCAAACGGCAAGTGCACAAATAAGTTGCACTATCATTATTAACTTTGCATCTTTTGGCATAAATATTATGAATATGTATCACTACGATCGAGATCCAATAAACTATTTTATTGGGTGTATGACCATTGAAGGTTTTATTCATGTAAATGTAACAACAATTATTCTCTCGACTTTAAATGAATAATCAGATTGCAATAAACATGACCAAATCATATTCATGCTCAACGCAAAAGCTAAATAACATTTATTTAGTTTTAACACTAATCTCAAAAATATAGGGAGTGTGTGATGATGATCATATCAATCTTGGAACTATTTCCAACACTCATTGTCACTTCCCCTCAACTAGTCTCTGTTTATTATGTAACTCCTGTTCGAGTTACTAATCGTAGCAACCGAACAAGTATCAAATACTCAGGGGCTACTATAAACACTAGTAAGGCACACATCAAACACTTGTATATCAAATATACCCTTGTTCACTTTGCCATCCTTCTTATCCACCAAATATTCGTGGCATTTCCGCTTCCAAAGGACCATTTCATTTGCAAAGTAAGCACTCGGGCCGTGCTTTGGTCCAGCTTTGAGCTTCTTCACGGAGTGACAACTTGTTTGCCATTCTACTTGAAGTTTCCTTTTTCCCTTTGCCCTTTCTTGAAACTAGTGGTCTTGTCAATCATCAACACTTGATGCTCTTTTCTGATTTCTACCTTCGCCGATTTCAACATCACGAAGAGCTCGGAATCGCTTACGCCATCCCTTGCATATTATAGTTCATCACAAAGTTCTAGTAACTTAGTGATGGTGACTAGAGAATTCTTTCAATCACTATCTTATCTCGAATATTAACTCCCACTTGATTCAAGCGATTGAAGTACCTGCATAACCGAGCACATGCTCACTAGTTGAGCGAATCTCCTCCATCTTTTAGCTATAGAACTTGTTGGAGACTTCATATCTCTCGACTCGGTATTTGCTTGAAATATTAACTTCAATTCCTCGAACATCTCATATGGTCCCCGACGCTCAAAACATCTTTGAAGTCCCGATTCTAAGTCATACATGGTGCACTAAACTATCAAGCAGTCATCATATTGAGCTAGCCAAACATTCATAACGCCTCGCTTGTTCCTGCAATAGGTCCTCTACCTAGCTGCATTAAGGACATACTTCTTCAGGCAAAGAATGAGGATAAACCTCAGATCACGGATCCTATCCGCATCATTGCTACTAACATTTTTCAACACAATTTTCTAGGAACATATCAAAATAAACATATGAAAGCAACAACGCAAGCTATTGATCTACAACATAATTTGCAAAATACTACCAGACTAAGTTCATGATAAATTTAAGTTCAATTAATCATATTACTTAAGAACTCCCACTTAGACAGACATCTCTAGTCATCTAAGTGATCACGTGATCCAAATCAACTAAACCATGTCCCATCATCACGTGAGATGGAGTAGTTTCAATGGTGAACATCACTATGTTGATCATATCTACTATATGATTCATGTTCGACCTTTCGGTCTCCGTGTTCCGAGGCCATATCTCAGATATGCTAGGCTCGCCAAGTATGACCTGAGTATTCCGCGGTGCAACTGCTTTTGCACCTGTTGTATTTGAATGTAGAGCCTATCACACCCGATCATCATGTGGTGTCTCAAAGACGAAGAACTTTCGAATGGTGCATACTCAGGAGAACACTTCTTGATTATTAGTGAGAGATCATCTTAAAATGCTACCGCCAATCAAAGCAAGATAAGATGCATAAAGGATAAACATCACATGCAATCAATATAAGTGATATGATATGGCCATCATCATCTTGTGCTTGTGATTCCATCTTCAAGCACCGCCATGATCACCATCGCCACCGGGCGTGACACCTTGATCTCCATCGTAGCATCGTTGTCGCTACGCCATCTATTGCTTTCTACGACTATCGCTACCGCTAGTGATAAAGTAAAGCAATTACAGTATGCTTGCATTTCATACAATAAAGCGACAACCATATGGCTCCTCGCCAACTGTCGATAACTTCGTTACAAAACATGATCATCTCATACAATAAAATATAGCATCACGACGACCATATCACATCACAACATGCCCCGCAAAACAAGTTAGACGCCCTCTACTTTGTTGTTGCAAATTTTACGTGGCTGCTACGGGCTTTAGCAAGAACCGTTTACCACGCATCAAAACCACAACGATAGTTCGCTGTTGGTGCTGTTTTAACCTTCTCAAAGACCGGCGAGCCACACTCGATTCAGCTAAAGTGAGAGAGACAGACACCCGCCAGCCACCTTTAAGCACGAAAGTGCTCGAATCGGTGAAACCAGTCTCGCGTGAAGCGCACGCTGTAATGTCCGTCCGGCCGCTTCATCTCACAATACCAACCAAAGTATGACATGCCGGTAAGCGATGACTTGTACCTCGTGAGACCAGAAGCGAAGCGTTAGCACAACGCGTTGATGTAGTCGACGCCTTCACGATCCGACCGATCCAAGCACCGAACGTGACGGCACCTTCGAAGTTCAGCACACGCTCAGCTCGATGACGATCTCCGTGTTCGATCCAAAGAAAGCTCCGAGATGAGTTTCGCCAAAGACGACGCAAGCAGGTGACAATGATGATTTTCATCGTGCAGGGCTTCGCTTAATCTCCGCGACGATATGACCGAGGTGGAATATGGTGGAGGGGCACCGCACACGGCTAAGGAACGATCCGTAGATCAACTTGTGTGTCTATGGTGCCCCCCGCCTCGTGATATAAAGGAGCAAGGTGAGTCTGCCGCCCCTTGGGGCGCCAAGGAGGAGGAATCTCCTCCTAGTAGGAGTAGGACTCCTCCTTTCCTACTCCTACTAGGAGGGGAAGGAAGGGGAGAGGGAAGGAAAGGGGGCGCCGCCTCCTAGTCCAATTTGGACCAGAGGGGAGGGGCGCACCCATGCCGGCCGCCTCTCTCCTTTCCCCAAGGCCCATAAGGCCCATTATTTCCCCGGGTTCCAGAACCCCCCGCATTCCGGTTTTCTCCAAATCACCAAACAATTCCGTGTCCGAATATAGTCGCCCAACATATCAATCTTTATGTCTCGACCATTTTGAGACTCTGCCACATCCATGATCACATCCGGACCAACAAACTTCGGTACATCAAAACTTATAAACTCATAATAAAACCGCATCGTAACGTTGCGCAAGGACTTACGGTTCGAGAACTATGTAGACATGACCTAGAACTATTCTCGTCAATAACCAATAGCGGACCTCGATGCCCATATTGGTTCCTACATATTCTATGAAGATCTTTATCGGTCAAACCGCATAACAACATACGCTTGTTCCTTTGTCGTTTGATATGTTACTTGCCCGAGACTCGATCGCCGTGTATCCAATACCTAGTTCAATCTCGCACGGCAAGTCTCTTTACTCGCTTCAGAATGCATCATATTGTAACCAACTCATTGGTTACATTGCTTGCAAGGCTTATAGTGATGTGCATTACCGAGAGGGCCCAGAGATACCTCTCCGATAATCGGAGTGACAAAACCTAATCTCAAATACGCTAACTCAACATGTACCTTCTGAGACACCCGCAGATTCTTTATAATCACCCGCTTATGCCAGACGCTTGGTAGCACCCAAAGTGTTCCTCCGTAAATGGGAGTTGCATAATCTCATAGTTACAGAACATGTATAAGTCATGAACATGTATAAGTCATGAAGAAAGCAATAGCAACATACTAAACGATCAAGTGCTGGGCTAACGGAATGGGTCATGTCAATCACATCATTCTCTTAATGATGTGATCCCGTTAATCAAATGACAACACATGTCTATGGCTAGGAAACATAACCATCTTTGATCAACAAGGTAGTCAAGTAGAGGCATACTAGTGACACTATGTTTGTCTATGTATTCACACATGTATTATGTTTCCGTTAATACAATTCTAGCATGAATAATAAACATTTATCATGAAATAAGGAAATAAATAATAACTTTATTATTGCCTCTAGGCATATTTCCTTCACGGAGGCATTCATATAGAGTCATATCTTGTTCTAGCTTTGAGTTGTAAATCCATAAAAGTGTGATAATCTTCATTATTAGAGCATTGTCCTAGTGAGGAAAGGATGATGAAGACTATGATTCCCCCACAAGTCGGGATGAGACTTCGGACTTTACAAAAAAAAGAGAAAGGCCAAAAAAATTAAAAATAGAAGGCCAAAGAAAAGAAAAAAAGAAAATGAAAAAGAATAAAAAGGAGAAAAAATAATAAAATGAGAGAAAAAGAGAGAAGGGACAATGCTACTATCTCTTTTTCCACACTTGTGCTTCAAAATAGCACCATGATCTTCATGATAGAAAGTCTCATATGTTATCACTTTCATATACTAGTGGGAATTTTTCATTATAGAACTTCGCTTGTATATTCCAATGATGGGCCTCCTCAAAAGTGCCCTAGGTCTTCGTGAGCAAGCAAGTTGGATGCACCCCACTTAGTTTCTTTTGTTGAGCTTTCATATATTTATAGCTCTAGTGCATCCGCTGCATGGCAATCCCTACTCACTCACGTTGATATCTGCTGATGGGCATTCCATAGCCCGCTGATACGCCTAGTTGATGTGAGACTATCTTCTCCTTTTTGTCTTCTCCACAACCACCATTCTATTCCACATATAGTGCTATGTTGGGGAACGAGTAATTTCAAAAAATCCTACGCATTAATGCAAGATCATGGTGATGGCATAGCAACGAGAGGGGAGAGTGTTGTCCATGTACCTCAGTGAGACCGTAAGCGGAAGCATTATGACAACGCTGTTGATGTAGTCACACGCCTTCACGATCCGACCGATCCAAGCACCTAACGCGACACCTCCGAAGTTCAAAGACACGCTCAGCTCGATGACGATCCCCTGCCCGATCCAAGAAAGCTTCGGGATGAGTTCCACAAGACGATGGCGCAGGATGATGATAATGTTCTACAGCACAGGCTTTCACAAACTCCGCGACGATATGACCGAGGTGGAATATGGTGGAGGGGCACCGCACACGGCCAAGGAACCATCCGTAGATCAACTTGTGTGTCCTAGGGTGCCCCCCTCAAGGCCAGATATAAAGGAGGGGGAGGCCGCCGCCCTAGAGGGCGCTGCCAGAGGAGGAGTCCTCCTAGTAGGAGTAGGACTTCCTTCCTACTCCTACTAGAGGGGAAAGGAAGGGAAGGGAGAAGGAAAGGCCGCCTCCTCCTAGTCCACCCGACTGGAGGGGAGGCACGATGACACCCCGGCCGCTCTCCTCTCCACTAAGGCCCATAAGGCCCATTATTCTCCTGGGGTCCCGGTAACCTCCTAAGATTGCTCTCCGAAAACGTCCGAACACTTTCGGTGTCCGAATATAGTCGTTCAATATATCAATCTTTATGTCTCGACCATTTCGAGACTCGTCATGTCCGTGATCACATCCGGACTCAACAAACTTCAAAGACATCAAACTTATAAACTCATAATAAAACCGCATCGAACGTTATAAAGGACCCTACGGGTTCGAGAACTATGTAGACATGACCTAGAACTATTCTCATCAATAACCAATAGCGGAACCTCGATGCCCATATTGGTTCCTACATATTCTATGAAGAATTTTATCGGTCAAACCGCATAACAACATACGCTGTTCCTTTGTCATCGGTATGTTACTTGCCCGAGATTCGATCGCTTGTCCAATACCTAGTTCAATCTCATCGGCAAGTCTCTTTACTCTATGTAATGCATCATACCGTTGAAGGAAATATGCCCTAGAGGCAATAATAAAGTTATTATTTATTTCATATCATGATAAATGTTTATTATTCATGCTAGAATTGTATTAACCGGAAACATAATACATGTGTGAATACATAGACAAAACTATGGTCACTAGTATGCCTCTACTTGACTAGCTCATTAATCAAAGATGGTCATGTTTCCTAACCATGGACATGTGTTGTCATTTGATTAGTGGGATCACATCATTAGAAGAATGATGTGATTGACATGACCCATTCTCATAGCCTAGCACTTGATCGCTTAGTATTCTCGCTATTGCTTTCTTCATGACTTATACAAAGTTCCCGCAACTATGAGATTGTGCAACTCCCATTTACCGAAGAACACTTTGTGTGCTACCAAACGTCACAACGTAATCGGGTGATTATAAAGGTGCTCTACAGTGTTTCCAAGGTACATGTTGAGTTGGCATAATTCGAGATTAGGATTTGTCACTCCGATTGCTCTGAGAGGTATCTCTCGGTTCTCTCGTAATACTCATCACCTAAACCTTGCAAGCATGTAACTAATGAGTTAGTTATGAGATGACGACATGAACGAGTAAAGAGACTTGCCTGTAACGAGATTGAACTAGGTATTGATACCGACGATCAAATCTCGCAAGTAACATACCGATGACAAAGGAACAAAGTATGTTGTTATGCGGTTCGACCGATAAAGATCTTCAGAGAATATGTAGGAACCAATATGGGCATCCAGGTCCCGCTTATTGGTTATTGACCGAGACGGTTCTAGGTCATGTCTACATTGTTCTCGAACCATAGGGTCCGTGACGCTTAAAGTTTCATGACAGCTATATTATGAGTTTATGCATTTTGATGTACCAAGTTTGTTCGAGTCCCTGATGATCACGACATGACGAGGAGTCTCGGAATGGTCGAGACATAAAGATTGATATATTGATGACTATATTCGACACCGAAAGGTTCCGAAGTTTTCGGAGAAAATCGGAGTGCCGGGGTTACCGAACCCCCGGAGAGTTAATGGGCCACATGGGCCTAGGGTGGAAGAGAGAGGGCGGCCAGGGTGGGCCGCGCCTCTCCCCTCCAGTCCGAATTGACTAGGAGGGGGCACGCCCCTTCCTTCCCCTCTCCTCCTTCCTTCCCTCCTAGTAGGAGTAGGAAAGGAGGAATCCACTCCTACTAGGAGGAGGATTCTCCTCCTTGGCGCGCCTCTAAGGCCGGCCGCTCCCCCTCCCTCCTTTATATACGGGGTAGGGGGCACCCTAGACACACATGTTGATCATTGATCGCCTTAGCCGCAGCGGTGCCCCTCCACCATATTACATCTCGGTCATATTGTAGCGGTGTTTAGGCGAAGCCCGCGCCAGAGAACATCAAGATCGCCACCACGCCTGTCAGGTCGACGGAACTCCTCCCGCTACCGCTAGATCGGAGATCGGGCGCGCCATCGAGCTGAACGGTGTCAAGAACTCGAGGTGCCGGAGTAACGGTGCTTGGATCGGTCGGACCGAGGACGACGACTACTCTCAACGCTACAGTCAACGCTCCACTTCGGCTCACGAGGGTACGAGACAATACTTCCCTCGCTATATGCCATCACCATGATCTTGCGTAGCGAGGAATTTTTTGAAATTACTACGCTCCCCAATAGTGGCATCCGAGCCAGGTTTTATGCGTTGATGTTATATGCACGAGTAGAACACAAGTGAGTTGTGGACGATATAAGTCATACCGCCACCAAAGATGTCATACTTTGGTTCAGCGGTATTGTGAGATGAAGCGCCCGGACCGACATTACGCCAGACGCTTACGCGAGACTGGTTTCACTGCTACGAGCACTCGTGCTTAAAGGTGGATGGCGGTGTCTGCTCTCTCACTTTAGTTGAACTGAGGAGGCTACGCCCGTCCTTGTGAAGGTTAAAACGAGTCTATTTGACAAACTATCGCTGTGGTTTTGATGCGTAGGTAAGAACGGTTCTTGCTAAGCCCGTAGCAGCCACGTAAAATTTGCAACAACAAAGTAGAGGACGCCTAACTTGTTTTTGCAGGCATGTTGTGATGTGATATGGTCAAGACGTGATGCTATATTTTATTGTATGAGATGATCATGTTTTGTAACCGGTTATCGGCAATCGGCAGGAGCCATATGGTTGTCGCTTATTGTATGAAATGCAATGCTCTGTAATTGCTTTACTTTATCACTAAGCTGTAGCGATAGTCGAGAAGCAATAGATGGCGAACGACAACGATGCTACGATGGAGATCAAGGTGTCGCACGGTGACGATGGTGATCACGACGGTGCTTCGAGATGGAGATCACAAGCACAAGATGATGATGGCCATATCATATCACTTATATTGATTGCATGTGATGTTTATCCTTTATGCATCTTATCTTGCTTTGATTGACGGTAGCATTTTAAGATGATCTCTCACTAAAATTATCAAGAAGTGTTCTCCCGAGTATGCACCGCTGCCAAAGTTCGTCGTGCCGAGACACCACGTGATGATCGGGTGTGATAAGCTCTCACGTCCATCTACAACGGTGCAAGCCAGCTTTGCACACGCGAATACTCAGTTAAACTTGACGAGCCTAGCATATGCAGATATGGCCTCGAACACGGAGACCGAAAGGTCGAGCGTGAATCATATAGTAGATATGATCAACATAATGATGTTCACCATTGAAAACTACTCCATCTCACGTGATGATCGGTTATGGTTTAGTTGATTTGGATCACGGATCACTTAGATGACTAGAGAGATGTCTATCTAAGGGGAGTTCTAAGTAATATGATTAATTGAACTTAAATTTATCATGAACTTAGTACCGATAGTATCTTGCTTGTCTATGTTTGTTTGTAGATAGATGGCTCGTGCTGTTGTTCCGTTGAATTTTAATGCATTCCTTGAGAAAGCAAAGTTGAAAGATGATGGTAGTAATTACACGGATCGGGTCCGAACTCGAGGATTATCCTCATTGCTGCACGTAAGAGTTACATCCCGAAGCACCGCTGGGTGCCAGTGCCCGTCGCCGATGCAACCGACGACGTTAAGAACGCTCGCGAGCAAAGTCGATGACTACTCTATAGTTCAAGGTGCCATGCTTTACGGCTTAGAACTGGTCTTCAACGACGCTTTGAACGCCATGGAGCATATGAGATGTTCCAGAGTTGAAGTTAATATTTCAAGCAAATGCCCGGATTGAGAGATATGAAGTCTCCAATAAGTTCTATAGCTGCAAGATGGAGGAGAATAGTTCTCACAAGGAACATATACTCGTAATGTCTGGGTATAATAATCACTTGATTCAACCGGAGTTAATCTTCCGATGATAGTGTCATCGATGTAATTCTTCAATCATCGCCACCAAGCTACAAGAGCTTTGTGATGAACTATAATATGCAAGGGATGAACAAGACTATTCCCGAGCTCTTCGCAATGCTAAAGTCATGGAGGTAGAAATCAAGAAGGAGCATCAAGTGTTGATGGTCAACAAGACCACTAGTTTCAAGAAGAAGGGCAAAGGGAAGAAGAAGGGAACTTCAAAAGAACGGCAAGCAAGTTGTTGCTCAAGAGAAGAAACCCAAGTCTGACCTAAGCCTGAAATCGAGTGCTTCTACCGCAAGCGATCGTCATCGAAGCGGAACTGCCCCAAGTATTTGGCGGATAAGAAGGATGGCAAAGTGAACAAAGGTATATGTGATATACATGTTATTGATGTGTACCTAACTAGAGCTCGTAGTAGCACCGGGTATTTGATACGGTTCTCTGCTAATATTTGCAACTCAAACAGGACTACGGAATAAGCGAAGCATCGCCAAGGACGAGGTGACGGCGCGCGGGAAACGGTTCCAAAGTCGATGTGATCGCGGTCGGCACGCTACCTCTACATCTACCATCGGGATTAGTTTTAGACCTGAATAATTGTTATTTGGTGCCCGCGCTGAGCATGAACATTATATCCGGATCTTGTTTGATGCGAGACGGTTATTCATTTAAATCGAGAATAATGGTTGTTCTATTTATATGAGTAATATCTTTATGGTCATGCACCCTTGAAGAGTGGTCTATTTTATTGAATCTCGATAGTAGTGATACACATATTCATAATGTTGAAGCCAAAAGATGCAGAGTTGATAATGATAGTGCAACTTATTTGTGGCAATCGCCGCTTAGGTCATATCGATGTAAAACGCATGAAGAAACTCCATACCGATGGACTTCGAATCACTTGATTATGAATCACTTGGTACTTATGTAACCGTGCCTCATGGGCAAGATGACTAAAACACCGCTCTCCTAACTATGGAGAGAGCAACAGATTTGTTGGAAATCATACATACAGATGTATGTGGTCCGATGAATGTTGAGGCTCGTGGCGGATATCGTTATTTTCTCACCTTCACAGATGATTTGAGCAGATATGGGTATATCTACTTAATGAAGCACAAGTCTCAAACATTTGAAAAGTTCAAAGAATTTCAGAGTGAAGTAGAAAATCATCGTAACAAGAAAATAAAGTTTCTACGATCCGATCGTGGAGGAGAATATTTGAGTTACGAGTTTGGTTTACATTTGAAACAATGCGAATAGTTTCAAGAACTCACGCCACCGAACACCACAACGAAATGGTGTGTCCGAACGTCGTAATCGTGATTTTACTTGATATGGTGCGATCTATGATGTCTCTTACCGATTTACCGCTATCGCTTTGGGGTTATGCTTTAGAGACGGCCGATTCACGCTAAATAGGGCACCATCAAAACTGCTGAGATGACACCTTATGAACTGTGGTTTGGCAAGAAACCAAAGTTGTCGCTTAAAGTTTGGGGCTGCGATGCTTATGTGAAGAAACTTCAACCAGATAAGCTCGAACCCAAATCGGAGAAATGTGTCTTCATAGGATACCCAAAAGAGACTATTGGGTACACCTTCTATCACAGATCCGAAGGCAAGACATTCGTTGTTAAGAATGGATCCTTTCTAGAGAAGGAGTTTCTCTCGAAGAAGTGAGGGAGGAAAGTAGAACTTGATGAGATAATCAGATCTACTCCTTATTGAAGGTAGTTCATCACGAGAACCGTTCCCGTGACAACTACACCAATTAGTGAGGAAGCTAATGATATTGATCATGAAACTTCAGATCAAGTTTCTATCAACCTCGAGGTCTACCAGAGTAAGATCCGCACTGAGTGGTACGGTAATCCTATTCTCGAAGTCATGTTACTTGACCATGATGAACCTACGAACTATGAGGAAGCGATGATGAGCCCAGATTCCGCAAAATGGCTAGAGGCCATGAAATCTGAGATAGGATCCATGTATGAAAACAAAGTATGGATTTTGGTCGACTTGTTCGATGATCGGCAAGCCATTGAGAATAAATGGATCTTTAAGAAGAAGACCGACGCCGATGGTAATGTTATCGTTTATAAAGCTCGACTTTGTTGCAAAAGGTTTTCGACAAGTTCAAGGGGTTGACTACGATGAGACTTTCTCACCAGAAGCGATGCTTAAGTCCGTCTGAATCATGTTGGCTATTGCTGCATTTCATGATTATGAAATTTGGCAAATGGATGTCAAGACTGCATTCTTGAATGGATTTCTAGAAGAAGAGTTGTATATGATGCAGCCGAAGGTTTTGTTGATCCAAAAGGTGCTAATAAAGTGTGCAAGCTCCAATGCTCCATTTATGGACTGCAAGCATCTCGAGTTGGAATAAACGCTTTGATAGTGTGATCAAAGCATATGGTTTTATATGACTTTTGGAGAAGCTCAGATTTACAAGAAAGTGAGTGGGAGCTCAGAGCATTTCTAGTTTTATATGTAGATGACATATTATTAATTGGAAATGATATAGAATTTCTGGATAGCATAAAGGATACTTGAATAAAAGTTTTCAATGAAAGACCTCGTGAAGTTGTTATATATTGGGCATCAAGATCTATAGAGATAGATCAAGACGCTTAATAGGACTTTCACAAAGCACATACCTTGACAAAATTTTGAAAAGTTCAAAATGGATCAAGCAAAGAAAGGATTCTTGCCTCGCTACAAGGTGTGAAGTTGAGTCAAACTCAATGCCCACCACAAGCAGAAGATAGAGAGAAATGAAAATGTTCCTATGCTTCAGCCATAGGCTCTATCATGTATGCAATGTCAGGTACTGCAGACCGACGATGCTTAGCAATAAGCTTAGCAGAAGGTACCAAAGTAATCCAGAGTGGATCATCGACAGCGTCAAGAACATCCTGAAATACCGAAAAGGACTAAGGATATGTTTCTCGATATGGAGGTGACAAAGAGCTAGTCGAAATGGTTACGCCGATGTAAGTTTTGACACCGATCCCGACGATTCTAAATCGCAAACCGGATACGTGTTTATATTAAACGGTGGAGCTGTAAGTTGGTGCAGTTCTAAACAAAGCGCCGTGGCGGATCTACATGTGAAGCGGAGTACATAGCTGCTTCAAGCAGCGAATGAAGGAGTCTCGATGAAGGAGTTCATTTCCGATCTAGGTGTCATACCTAGTGCATCGGGACCAATGAAGATCTTCCGTGACAATATCGTGCAATTGCTTTAGCAAAGGAATCCAGATTTCACAAGAGGACCAAGCACATCAAGAGACGCCTCAATTCCATTCGACCAAGTCCAAGTGGGAGACATAGAGATTTGCAAGATACATACGGATCTGAATGTTGCGCATCTGCTGACTAAGCCTCTCTCACGAGCAAAACATGATCAACACCAAGACTCCATGGGTGTTAGAATCATTACTATGTAATCTAGATTATTGACTCTAGTGCAAGTGGGAGACTAAAGGAAATATGCCCTAGAGGCAATAATAAAGTTATTATTTATTTCATATCATGATAAATGTTTATTATTCATGCTAGAATTGTATTAACTGGAAACATGATACATGTGTGAATACATAGACAAAACTATAGTCACTAGTATGCCTCTACTTGACTAGCTCATTAATCAAAGATGGTTATGTTTCCTAACCATAGACATGTGTTGTCATTTGATTAGTGGGATCACATCATTAGAAGAATGATGTGATTGACATGACCCATTCGTTAGCCTAGCACTTGATCGCTTAGTATAATCGCTATTGCTTTCTTCATGACTTATACAAAGTTCCTGCAACTATGAGATTGTGCAACTCCTGCTATCGAAGAACACTTTGTGTGCTACCAAACGTCACAACGAATCGGGTGATTATAAAGGTGTTCTAGGTGTGTTTCAAGGTACATGTTGAGTTGGCATAATTCGAGATTAGGATTTGTCACTCCGATTGCCTGGAGAGGTATCTCTCGGTCTCTCGTAATACTCATCACCTAAGCCTTGCAAGCATGTAACTAATGAGTTAGTTATGAGATGATGATTACGAATGAGTAAAGAGACTTGCCGGTAACGAGATTGAACTAGGTATTGATACCGACGATCAAATCTCGCAAGTAACATACCGATGACAAAGGAACAACGTATGTTGTTATGCGGTTTGACCGATAAAGATCTTCAGAGAATATGTAGGAACCAATATGGGCATCCAGGTCCCGCTATTGGTTATTGACCGAGACGGTTCTAGGTCATGTCTACATTGTTCTCGAACCGTAGGGTCCGTGACGCTTAACGGTTTCATGACAATTTTATTATGAGTTTATGCATTTTGATGTACCAAGTTTGTTCGAGTCCCTGATGTGATCACGACATGACGAGGAGTCTCAAATGGTCGAGACATAAAGATTGATATATTGACGACTATATTCGACACCGAAAGGTTCCGGTGTTTTCGGAGAAAACCGAGTGCCGGGGTTACCGAACCCCCGGAAGAGTATTGGGCCACATGGGCCTTAGGTGGGAGGGGAGAGGGCGGCAGGGTGGCGCGCCGCCTCCCCTCCCTCCAAATCAATTGACTAGGAGGGGGCGGCCCTCTTCCTCCTTCCTTCCTCCTAGTAGTAGGAAAGGAGGAATCCTACTCCTACTAGGAGGAGGATTCTCCTCCCTTGCGCGCCTAAAGGCCGGCCCCCCCCTCCTCGCTTATATACGGGGTAGGGGGCACCCCAGACACACAAGTTGATCATTGATCGCTCCTCAGCCGCAGTGTGCCCCTCCACCATATTACACCTCGGTCATATTAGAAGAGTTTAGGCGGCCCCTCGCGACAGAGAACATCAAGATCGCCACCACGCCGTCAGGTCCGACGGAACTCCTCCCCGCACTCGGCTGGATCGGAGATCGGGATCGCCATCGAGCTGTACGTGTGTCAAGAACTCGGAGGTGCCGAGTAACGGTGCTTGGATCGGTCGGACCGAGAAGACGACGACTACATCCTCTACGCTGTGTCAACGCTTCCGCCACGGCCCACGAGGGTACGTGACAACACTCTCCCTCTTGCTATGCCATCACCATGATCTTGTGCAGTGCGAGGAAATTTTTGAAATTACTACGCTCCCAACAATATACCCCCGCGAATTCAACTACTCCATTAGCTACATTGCTTGCAAGGCTTATAGTGATGTGCATTACCATAGAAGGCTCGAGATACCTCTCCGATCAATCGGAGTGACAAAACCTAATCTCAAATACGCCCTTTGTCAACCCAACATGTACCTTACCTAGAGACACTCTTTAGATGTAATGCATCATCCCGCAACTTTATACATCAACCATAGTGATGTGCATTACCGAGAGGGTCCAGAGATTTGGTAGTACCCAAAGTGTTCTCCCTTTATAACGGAGTTGCATAATCTCATAGTTATAATCTCATAGTCATAGAACATGTATAAGTCATGAAGAAAGCAATAGCAACATACTAAATGATCAAGTGCTAGGCTAACGGAATGGGTCATGTCAATCACATCATTCTCCTAATGATGTGATCCCATTAATCAAATGACAACTCATGTCTATGGTTAGGAAACACAACCATCTTTGATCAACAAGCTAGTCAAGTAGAGGCATACTAGTGACACTATGTTTGTCTATGTATTCACACGTGTATTATGTTTCCGGTTAATACAATTATAGCATGAATAATAAACATTTATCATGAAATAAGGAAGTAAATAATAACTTTATTATTGCCTCTAGGTCATATTTCATTCAGTCTCCCACTTGCACTAGAGTCAATAATCTAGTTCACATCGCCATGTGATTTAACACCAATATTCATATCCGTATATGATTAACACCCATAGTTCACATCGTCATGTGACCAACACCCAAAGGGTTTACTAGAGTCAATAATCTAGTTCACATCGCTATGTGATTAACACCCAAAGAGTACTAAGGTGTGATCATGTTTTGCTCGTGAGAGAAGCTTAGTCAACGGGTCTGGCTACATTCAGAGCCGTATGTATTTTGCAAATATTCTATGTCTACAATGCTCGCACGGAGCTACTCTAGCTAATTGCTCCCACTTTCAATATGTATCCAAATTGAGACTTAGAGTCATCTCGATCAGCGTAAAAGCTTGCATCGATGTAACTCTTTACGACGGGCTCTTTTATCACCTCCATAATCGAGAAATATTTCTTAGTCCTCACTAAGGATATTCTTGACCAATGTCCAAGTGATCTACTATTAGATCAAAATTGTATTAGTTTGCCAAATTCGTGAGCAAGGTATACAATAGGTCCGGTTCACAACATAGCATACTTTATAGAACCTATGACCGAGGCATAGGAATGACTTTCATTCTCTTTCTATTTTCTCGCCATAGTCGGGATTTGAGTCTTACTCAACTTCACACCTTGCAACATAGGCAAGAACTCTTTCTTTGATCTGCTCCATTTTGAACTATTTCAAAATTTATCAAGGTATGTACTCATTGAAATATCTTATCAAGCCGCCTTGATCTATCTATATAGATCTTGATGCTCAATATGTAAGCAGCTTCACCGAGGTCTTTCTTTGAAAAACTCCTTTCAAGTATCCTTTCATGCTATCCAGAATTTCTATATCATTTCCAATCAACAATATGTCATCCACATATACTTATCGAAATGTCACAGAGCTCCCACTCACTTTCTTGTAAATACAGCCTCTCCAAAAGTCTCAGATAAAACCATATGCTTTGATCAACTTATCAAAGCGTATATTCCAACTCCGAGATGCTTGCACCAGTCCATTAATGGATTGCTGAGCTTGCACACTTTGTTAGCACCTTTAGGATTGACAAAACCTTCTCGTTGCATCATATACAACTCTTCATTAATAAATCCATTAAGGAATGCAGTTTTGACATCCATTTGCCGATTTCATAAATGTGGCAATTGCTAACATGATTCGGACAGACTTAAGCATCGATACGAGTGAGAAAATCTCATTGTATTCAACACCTTGAACTTGTCGAAAACCTTTTATGCATAAGTCGAGCTTTGTAGATAGTAACACTACTATCAACATCCGCCTTCCTCTTGAAGATCCATTTATACAATATGGCTTGCCGATCATTGGGCAACTCCACCAAAGTCCACACTTTGTTCTCATACATGGATCCTATCTCGATTTCATGGCCTCCAGCCATTTTTTATGGAATCTGGGCTCATCATCGCCTCATAGTTCGTAGGTTCATCATGGTCTAGTAACATGACTTTCGTAATAGGATTACCGCATCACTCAAAGCGGATCTTACTCGTAGACCCACGAGGTTCTCAGAGTAACTTGATCCAAGTTTCATGATCATCATCATTAGCTTCCTCACTAATTGGTGTAGGAATCATCGAACTGATTTCGTGATGAACTATTTTCCAATTCGGGAGAAGGTACAATTACCTCATCAAGTTCTACTTTCCTCCCACTCACTTCTTTCGAGAGAAACTTCTTCTAGAAAGGATCCATCTTTAGCAACGAATATTTTGCCTTCGTGATCTGTGATAGAAGGTGTACCCAATAGTTTCTTTTGGGTATTCTATGAAGACACATTTCTACGATTTGGGTTCGAGCTTATCTGGTTGAAGTTTTTTCACATAAGCATCGCAGCTCCAAACTTTAAGAAACGATAGCTTAGGTTTATCGCTAAACCACAGTTCATATGGTGTCATCTCAACGGATTTAGATGGTGCCCTATTAACGTGAATGCAGCTGTCTCTAATGCATAACCCCAAAACAATAGTGGTAAATCAGTAAGAGACATCATAGATCGCATCATATCCAATAAAGTGCGGTTACGACATTCGGACACACCATAACGCTCGGTGTTCCGTGGCGGAGCTGTGAAACTATTCCACATTGTTTTAATTGAAGACCAAACTCAGAACTCAAATATTCATCTCCACGATCAGATCGCAGAAATTTTATTTTCTTGTTACGATGATTTTTCCACTTCACTCAAATTCTTTGAACCTTTCAACTATTTCAGACTTATGTTTCATCAAGTAGATATACCCATATCTACTCAAATCATCTTGTGAAGGTCGAAAATAACGATATTTGCCACGAGCATCAACACTCATTGGATCGCATACATCGGTATGTATTATTTCCAATAAGTCAAGTAGCTTGTTCCATTGTTCGAGAACGGAGTTTTAGTCATCTTGCCCAAAAGGCACGGTTCGCAAGCATCAAATGATTCATAACCAAGTGATTCCAAAATCCATCTTTATGGAGTTTCTTCATGCGCTTTACATCGATATGACCCAAACGCAAAGTACAAATAAGTTGCACTATCATTATTAACTTTGCATCTTTTGGCATCAATATTATGAATATGTGTATCACTACGATCGAGATCCAACAAACTATTTTCATTGGGTGTATGACCATCGAAGGTTTTATTCATGTAAATGTAATAACAATTATTCTCTAATTTTAAATGAATAACCAGATTGCAATAAACATGATCAAATCATATTCATGCTCAACACAAACGCCAAATAACATTTATTTAGGTTTAACACTAATCCCGAAAGTATAGGGAGTGTGCGATGATGATCATATCAATCTTGGAACTACTTCCAACACTCATCGCACTTCCCTTCAACTAGTCTCTGCTTATTCTCAGAACTCCTGCTTCGAAGTTACTAATCTTAGCAACCTAACAAGTATCAAATACTGTGGGCTACTATAAACACTAGTAAGGCACACATCAAACACCTGTATATCAAATATACCCTTGTTCACTTTGCCATCCTTCTTATCCACCAAATATTTAGGCATTTCCGCTTCTAGCGGACCATTTCCTTTGTAAAGTAAGCACTCGCTTCGTGCTTTGGTCCAGCTTTGGGATTCTTCACGGAGTGACAACTTGTTTGCCATTCTACTTGAAGTTTCCTTTCTTTCCCTTTGCCCTTTCTTGAAACTAGTGGTCTTGTCAATCATCAACACTTGATGCTCTTTCTGATTTCTACCTTCGCCGATTTCAACATCACGAAGAGCTCGGGAATCGCTTTTCGCCATCCCTTGCATACTATAGTTCATCACGAAGTTCTAGTAACTTAGTGATGGTGACTAGAGAATTCTCACAATCACTATCTTATCTCGAAGATTAACTCCCACTTGATTCAAGCGATTGAAGTACCTGCATAATCCGAGCACATGCTCACTAGTTGAGCGATTCTCTCCATCTTTTAGCTATAGAACTTGTTGGAGACTTCATATCTCTCAACTCGGTATTTGCTTGAAATATTAACTTCAACTCCTAGAACATCTCATATGGTCCATGACGCTCAAAACGCCTTTGAAGTCCCGATTCTAAGCTGTTAAGCATGGTGCACTAAACTATCAAGTAGTCATCATATTGAGCTAGCCAAACGCTCATAACGCCTCAGATCCGCTTCGCAATAGGTCCGCTACCTAGCGTGCATTAAGGACATAATTCTTCTCAGGCAGCAATGAGGATAAACCTCAGATCACGGATCCAATCCACATCATTGCTACTAACAATTTTCAACATAGTTTTTCTCTAGGAACATATCAAAATTAACATATGAAAGCAACAACGCAAGCTATTGATCTACAACATAATAGACAAGCAAAATACTATTTGATACTAAGTTCATGATAAATTTAAGTTCAATTAATCATATTACTTAAGAAGTCCCACTTAGACAGACATCTCTCTAGTCATCTAAGTGATCACGTGATCCAAATCAACTAAACCATGTCCGATCATCACGTGAGATGGAGTAGTTTCAATGGTGAACATCACTATGTTGATCATATCTACTATATGATTCACGTTCGACCTTTCGGTCTCCGTGTTCCGAGGCCATATCTGTTATATGCTAGGCTCGCCAAGTTTAACTCGAGTATTCGCGGTGCAAAACTGTTTTGCACCCGCTGTATTTGAACGAGATCCTATCACACCCGATCATCACGTGGTGTCTCGGGCACGAAGAACTTTCGCAACGGTGCATACTGTGGAGAACACTTCTTGATAATTTTAGTGAGAGATCATCTTAAAATGCTACCGCAATCAAAGCAAGATAAGATGCATAAAGTATAAACATCACATGCAATCAATATAAGTGATATGATATGGCCATCATCATCTTGTGCTTGTGATCTCCATCTCCAAGCACCGCCGTGATCACCATCGCCACCGGCCGACACCTTGATCTCCATCTTAGCATCGTTGTTGTTACGCCATCTATTGCTTCTACGACTATCGCTACCGCTTAGTGATAAAGTAAAGCAATTACAGTATGCTTGCATTTCATAGAATAAAGCGACAACCATATGGCTCTGCCAGCTTGTCGATAACTTCGGTTACAAAACATGATCATCTCATACAATAAAATATAGCATCACGCCTTGACCATATCACATCACAACATGCCCTGCAAAAACAAGTTAGACGCCATCTACTTTGTTGTTGCAAATTTTACGTGGCTGCTACGGGCTGAGCAAGAACCGTTTACCTACGATCAAAACCACAACGATAGTTCATCAAGTTAGTGTTATTTTAACCTTCTCAAGGACCGGCGAGCCACACTCGATTCAACTAAAGTGAGAGAGACAGACACCGCCAGCCACCTTTTAAGCACGAGTGCTCGAACGGTGAAACCAGTCTCGCGTAAGCGCACGCTGTAATGTCGGTCCGGCCGCTTCATCTCACAATACCGCTTAACCAAAGTATGACATGCTGGTAAGCAAGATGACTTGTATCGCCCACAACTCACTTGTGTTCTACTCGTGCATATAACATCAACGGATAAAACCTAGGCTCGATGCCACCGCTGGGGAACGAGTAATTTCAAAAAATTCTACGCACACGCAAGATCATGGTGATGGCATAGCAACGAGAGGGAGAGTGTTGTCCACGCACTCAGAGACCGTAAGCGAAGCGCTATTACAACGCTGTTGATGTAGTCGACGCCTTCACGATCCGACCGATCCAAGCACCGAACGTACGCACCTCCGAGTTCAGCACACGCTTAGCTCGATGACGATCCCCGACCCGATCCAGCAGGTGTCGGGATGAGTTCCATCAAGACGACGGGCAGGACGATGATGATGTTCTACCGACGCAGGCTTCGCCTAAACTCCGCAACGATACGACCGAGGTGGAATATGGTGGAGGGGCACCGCACACGGCTAAGGAACGATCCAGAAGATCAACTTGTGTAGTTGTCTAGGAGGTGCCCCCGCCTCAGATATAAAGGAGCAAGGGGAGGCTGGCGGCCCTCGAGGGCGGTGCGCCAGAGGAGGAGTCCTCCTCCCACCGAGTAGGACTCCCCTTCCTTGTTGGAGTAGGAGAAGGGAAAGGAGGGGAGGGAGAAGGAAGAGGGGCTGCCTCCTAGTCCAATTCCGGACCAGAGGGGGGGCGCCCACCTCCTTGGCCTCTCTCTCTCCACTAAGATAGCCCAATAAGGCCCATATACTCCCGACAAATTCCCGTAACCTCCCAGATTCAAAAATACCCAATCACTCCTAACCTTTCGTCCGAATATAGTCGTCCAATATATTGATCTTTATGTCTCGACCATTTCGAGACTCTCGCCATGTCCCCGATCTCATCCGGACTCAACAAACTTCGGTACATCAAAACTCATAAACTCATAATATAACCGCCATCGTAACCTTGCGCTTGGACCCTACGCTGCTCGAGAACTATGTAGACATGACCTAGAACTATTTCTGGTCAATAACCAATAGCGGAACCTCGGATGCTCATATTGGTTCCTACATATTCTATGAAGATCTTTATCCATCAAACCGCATAACAACATACATTGTTCCTTTGTCATCGGATAGTTACTTGCCCGAGATTCGATCGCGGTATCCAATACCTAGTTCAATCTCGCTACCGCAAGTCTCTTTACTCATTATGTAATGCATCATCCCGCAACTAACTCATTAGCTACATTGCTTGCAAGGCTTATAGTGATGTGCATTACCGAGAGGGCCTCAGAGATACCTCTCCGACAATCGGAGTGACAAAACCTAATCTCGAAATACGCCAACTCAACATGTACCTTCGGAGACACCTGAGTACTCCTTTATAATCACCCAGCTTATGCTTGTGCAGCTTGGTAGCACCCAAAGTGTTCCTCCGTAAACGGAGTTGCATAATCTCATAGTCATAGGAACATGTATAAGTCATGAAGAAAGCAATAGCAACATACTAAACGATCAAGTGCTAGGCTAACGAAATGGGTCATGTCAATCACATCATTCTTCTAATGATGTGATCCCATTAATCAAATGACAACTCATGTCTATGGTTAGGAAACACAACCATCTTTGATCAACAAGCTAGTCAAGTAGAGGCATACTAGTGACACTATGTTTGTCTATGTATTCACACATGTATTATGTTTCCTGTTAATACAATTCTAGCATTAATAAACATTTATCATGAAATAAGGAAATAAATAATAACTTTATTATTGCCTCTAGGGCATATTTCCTTCACTATGTCCATGGCTCACGCCATGTATTGCGTGAAAGTTGAAAGAGTTTGAGATTATTAAAGTATGAAACAATTGCTTGGCTTGTCATCGGGTTGTGCATGATTAAATACTTTGTGTGATGAAGATAGAGCAACAGCCGCGACTATATGATTTTGTAGGATAACTTTATTTAGCCATGTTATTTTGAGAAGACATGATTACTTTGATTAGTATGCTTGAAGTATCACCATTTTCATGTTAATATGAACTTTTATTTTGTATCTTTTGGATCTGAACATTAATGCCACAATAAAGAAAAATTACATTAAGAATTATGCTAGGTAGAATTCCACATCAAAAATTTCTTTTAATCATTTACCTACTCGAGGACTAGCAGTGAATTAAGCTTAGATGCTTGATACGCCTCCAACGATCTATAATTTTTGATTGTTCCATGCTATTATATTACCTCTTTTGGATGTTTATGGGCTTTATTTTACACATTTATACCATTTTTGGGACTAACCTACTAACCGGAGGCCCAAATTCATATTGCTGTTTTTTTTGCCTATTTCAGATTTTGAAGAAAAGGAATATCAAACGGAGTCTAAACGGAATGAAACCTTCGGAGCGTGATTTTTGGAACTAACGTGATCCAAAGGAGCTTGGAGTGCAAGTCAAGAAGCTTCGAGGGCTCTGACGAGATAGGGGGCCGCGCCAGGTTTCCGCCTGCCTTGTGGGCCCCTCGGCGGCCACCGACGCATTTCTTCCTCCTATATATGCCTACGCACTCGAAAAACATCTAGGAGCACCACGAAACACAATTTCCACCGACGTAACCTTCTCAGATCCACGAGATCCCATCTTGGAGACTTCGCCAACACTCACGAGGGGGAATCAACCATGGAGGGCTTCTACATCAACATCCTTGCCCTCTTATGAGTTGTGAGTAGTTTACCATAGACCTACGGGTCCATAGTTATTAGCTAGATGGCTTCTTCTTTTTGGATCTCAATACAATGTTCTCCCCTCTTGTGGAGATCTATTCGATATAAACTCTTTTGCGGTGTGTTTGTCGAGATCCGATGAATTGTGGGTTTATGATCAAGTTTATCTATGAATAAATATTTGAATCTTCTCCTAATTCTTTTATGTATGATTGAGTTATCTTTGCAAGTCTCTTTGAATTATCGTTTGGTTTGGCCTACTAGATTGGTCTTTCTTGCCATGGGAGAAGTGCTTAGCTTTGGGTTCAATCTTGGCGGTGTCCTTACCCGTGACGTAAAGGGTTGTAAGGCACGATTGTATTGTTGCCATCGAGGATAACAAGATGGGGTTTATATCATATTGCATGAGTTTATCCTCTACATCATGTCATCTTGCTTAATGCAAGCATCTGCTCTTATGGACTTAATACTCTAGATGCAGCAGTGAGTCGGTCTATGTGGAGTAATAGTAGTAGATGCAGCAGAGTCGGTCTACTTGTTATGGACGTGATGCCTATATGCATGATCATGCCTAGATAATCTCATAACTATGCGCTTTTCTATCAATTGCTCGACAAAGAATTTGTTCACCCACCGTAATACTTATGTTATCTTGAGAGAAGCCTCTAGTGAAACCTATGGTCCCCGGGTCTATCTCTTATCATATTTGCTTTCAATCTACTTTTATTTGCATCTTTACTTTTTGCATCCATATTATAAAATACCAAAAATATATTTATCTTATCATACTATCTTTATTAGATCTCACTTCGCAAGTGGCCGTGAAGGGATTGACAATCCTTTTATTGCGTTGGTTGCAAGTTCTCGCTTGTTTGTGTAGGTGCGGGGACTTTTGAGGAGCCTCCTCATCGATTGATACCTTGGTTCTCAAAACGGAGGGAAATAGTTATGCTACACTTTGTCAAGATCACCCTCTCCTCTTCGAGGAAAACCAACGCAAGATCAAGACGTAGCACCCGCCACCCTCAATGGCCACTATGGTGACAACCTCTTCGATGCAATCGGTGGCCCCGCGATCGCCTGCCATGCCGGAGAATGTCCACTCGAGGTCGCCGCCACAGAGAATGCGGGCGCAAAGAAGACACCATCGACATAATCACCCACGCTTCACGCCGCAAATCGCCCACAAGGACTACTACATGCAAGAGGAGGATGATAGGACGGTGGCCTTCCCGGACCGCAGGTCAACCTTGAACGACGCTGAAGGAAATATGCCCTAGAGGCAATAATAAAGTTATTATTTATTTCCTTATTTCATGATAAATGTTTATCATTCATGCTAGAATTGTATTAACCGGAAACATGATACATGTGTGAATGCATAGACAAAACAACATGTCACTAGTATGCCTCTACTAGACTAGCTTGTTAATCAAAGATGGTTATGTTTCCTAACCATGAACAAGGAGTTGTTATTTGATTAATGAGGTCACATCATTAGTAGAATGATCTGATTGACATGACCCATTCCCTTAGCTTAGCACACGATCGCTTAGTATGTTGCTACCGCTTTTATCCATGACATATACATGTTCCTCGTAACTATGAGATTATGCAACTCCTGCTAACGGAGGAACACTTTGGTGCTACCAAACGTCACAACGAATCGGGTGATTATAAAGGAGTACTACAGTGTCTCCAAAGGCGATGTTGGGTTGGCGATTTCGAGATTAGGTTTTGTCACTCCGATTGTCTGGAGAGGTATCTCGGGCCTCTCGGTAATGCACATCATCAAGCCTTTGTAAGCACTACAACTAATGAGTTAGTTGTGAGATGATGTATTACGGAACGAGTAAAGAGACTTGCTGTAACGAGATTGAACTAGGTATTGATACCGACGATCGAATCTCGCAAGTAACATACCGATGACAAAGGAACAACGATGTTGTTATGCGGTCCGACCGATAAAGATCTTCAGAGAATATGTAGGAACCAATATGGGCATCCAGGTCCCGCTGTTGGTTATTGACCGTGAATAGTTCTAGGTCATGTCTACATTGTTCTCGAACCGTAGGGTCCGCACGCTTAAGGTTTCGGCGATGCTTATTATGAGTTTATGTATTTTGATGTACCAAGGAGTTCGAGTCCCTGATGTGATCACGGACATGACGAGGAGTCTCGGAATGGTCGAGACATAAAGATTGATATATTGAAGCCTATGTTTGAGTTCGAATGGTTCCGAAAACGGAATTTACCGAGTACCGGAGGTTACCGAACCCCCGGAGGTAAATGGGCCTCGATGGGCCTTGGTGGAAAGGAGAAGGGCAGCCCAGGTGGTCACAGGCCCCCTTCCCTAGTCCTACTAGGACTAGGAGAAGGGGCCGCCCCTCTCTCTTTCCTCCGGGAATCCTAGTCCAACTAGGATTGGGGGAATCTCACTCCCAGGGAGTAGGACTCCTGGGCGCCTTCCTCTGGCCGCCGCCCTCCCCCTGGCTCCTTTATATACGGGGGGGGGCACCTTGGAACACAAGTTGATCGTGAGATCGCTCTTAGCCGCAGCGCGTGCCCCTCCACCATATTCCACCTCGTTATACCGTCGCTGCTTAGCGAAGCCTCGCGCCGGTGAAACATCAAGATCGCCACCACGCCGTCAGGCCGACGAACTCTCCCTCGACACTCGGCTGGATCGAGTACGAGGGACGCCATCGAGCTGTACGTGTGTCAAGAACTCGGGGCGCCGGAGTAACGGCGCCGGATCGGTCGGATCGCGAGGAGAACGACGACTACTTCCTCTACGCCAGATCGCTTCCGCTTCGGGTCTACAAGGGTATGTAGACAACACTCTCCTCTCTCTGCTATACATCACCATGATCTTATGCAGCGAGGAAAATTTTTGAAATTACTACGCTCCCCAACAAAGGGCATCCGAGCCTAGGTTTTTCTATGGTTTGATGTTTTGCACGAGTAGAACACAAGTGAGTTGTGGGCGATACAAGTCATACTACCTACCAAAGATGTCATACTTTGGTTCAGCGGTATTAGGAGATGAAGCGCCTGCATCGACATTACGCCAGACGCTTACGCCGAGACTGGTTTCACCGCCATGAGCACTCGCTGCTTAAAGGTGACCGTGGGTGCCTGCTCTCTCACTTTAGTTGAACTGAAAAGGCTACGCCCGTCCTTGAGAAGGTTAAACGAGTCTATTTGACGAAGTATCGCTGTGGTTTTGATGCGAGGTGAGACCGGTTCTTGCTTAAGCCCGTAGCAGCCACGTAAAATTTGCAACAACAAAGTAGAGGACGCCTAACTTGTTTTTGCAGGCATGTTGTGATGTGATATGGTCAAGACGTGATGCTATATTTTATTGTATGAGATGATCATGTTTTGTAACCGGTTATCGGCAATCGGCAGGAGCCATATGGTTGTCGCTTATTGTATGCAATGCAATCGCTTCAGTAATGCTTTACTTTATCACTAAGCGTAGCGATAGTCGAGTAGCATAAGTTTGGCGAGACGACAACGATGCTGCGATGGAGATCAAGGTGTCGCTACGGTGACGATGGTGATCATGGTGGTGCCGCAAGATGGAGATCATGAAGCACAAGATGATGATGACCATATCATATCACTTATATTGATTTGCATGTGATGTTTATCCTTTATGCATCTTATCTTGCTTTGATCGACGGTAGCATTATAAGATGATCTCTCACTAAATTATCAAGAAGTGTTCTCCCGAGTATGCACCGCTGCAAAGTTCGTCGTGCCTGCATACCACGTGATGATCGGGTGTGATAAGCTCCACGTCCATCTACAACGGTGCAAGCCAGTTTTGCACACGCAGTAATACTCGGTTATACTTGACGAGCCTAGCATATGCAGATATGGCCTCGAACACGGAGACCGAAAGGTCGAGCGTGAATCATATAGTAGATATGATCAACATAAGATGTTCACCATTGAAAACTACTCCATTTCACGTGATGATCGGTTATGGTTTAGTTGATTTGGATCACGTGATCACTTAGATGACTAGAGAGATGTTTTTCTAAGTGGGAGTTCTTAAGTAATATGATTAATTGAACTTAAATTTATCATGAACTTAGTACCGATAGTATCTTGCTTGTTTATGTTTGATTGTAGATAGATGGCTCGTGGCCGTTGTTCCGTTGAATTTTAATGCGCTCTTGAGAAAGCAAAGTTGAAAGATGATGGTAGCAATTACACGGATCGGGTCCGAATTTGAGGATCATCCTCATTGCTGCACGTAAGAGCTACGCCCCGATGCACCGCTAGGTGACAGCTCGCTGCTGAGCAACGCCAGATGTTATGAACGCTCGCAGAGCAAAGCCGATGACTACTCTATAGTTCAAGCAGCCATGCTTTACGGCTTAGAACCGACTTCAACGACGCTTTTGAACGCTATGGAGCATATGAGATGTTCCAGAGTTGAAGTTGATATTCCAAATGTAATGCCCGGATTGAGAGATATGAAGTCTCCAATAAGTTCTATAGCTGCAAGATGGAGGAGAATAGTTCATAGTGAGCATATACTCGTAATGTCCGGGTACTACAATCACTTGACACAATTGGGAGTTAATCTTCCTGATGATTGTGTCATTGATGTAATTCTCCAATCACCGCCACCAAGCTACAAAGGCTTCGTGATGAACTATAATATGCAAGGGTTAGTAAAGACTATACCGAGCTCTTCGCAATGCTAAAGGTCATGGAGGTAGAAATCAAGAAGGAGCATCAAGTGTTGATGGTCAATAAGACCACTAGTTTCAAGAAGAAAGGCAAAGGAAGAAGAAGGAATTCAAGAAGAACAGCAAGCAAGTTGTCGTCAGAGAAGAAACCCAAGTCTGCCCTAAACCTGAAATCGAGTGCTTTACCGCAAGCGATCGTCACCGAAGCGGAACTGCCCCAAGTATTTGGCGGATAAGAAGGATGGCAAGGTGAACAAAGGTATATGTGATATACATGTTATTGATGTGTACCTTACTAGAGCTCGAGTAGCACTGGTATTTGATACTGGTTCTGCTGCTAATATTTGCAACTCAAACAGGACTACGGATTGCTTAACTCGCAAAGGACGAGGTGACGATGCGCTGGGAAATGGTTCCAAAGTCGATGTGATCGCGGTCGGCACGCTACCTCTACATCTACCTTCGGATTAGTTTTAGACCTAAATAATTGTTATTTGGTGCCTCGCTGAGCATGAACATTATATCTGGATCTTGTTTGATGCGAGACGGTTATTCATTTAAATCGAGAATAATGGTTGTTCTATTTATATGAGTAATATCTTTATGGTCATGCACCCTTGAGGAGTGGTCTATTTTTATGAATCTCGATAGTAGTGATACACATATTCATAATGTTGAAACCAAAAGATGCAGAGTTGATAATGATAGTGCAACTTATTTGTGGCAATCGCCGCTTAGGTCATATCGGTGTAAAGCGATGAAGAAACTCCATGCCGATGGACTTTTGGAGTCACTTGATTATGAATCACTTGGCACTTAAGTAACCGTGCCTCATGGGCAAGATGACTAGAACACCGCTCTCCCAGACTATGGAGAGAGCAACAGATTTGTTGGAAATCATACATACGATGTATGTGGTCCGATGAATGTTGAGGCTCGTGGCGATATCGTTATTTTCTCACCTTCACAGATGACTTAAGCAGATATGGGTATATCTACTTAATGAAACATAAGTCCTAAACGCTTGAAAAGTTCAAAGAATTTCAGAGTGAAGTTGAAAATCATCGTAACAAGAAAATTAAGTTTCTACGATCCGATCGTGGAGGTGAATATTTGAGTTACGAAGTTTGGTCTACATTTGAAACAATGCGAATAGTTTCAAGAATCACGCCACCCGAACACCACAACAGAATGGTGTGTCCGAACGTCGAATCGTGATTTTACTAGATATGGTACGATCTATGATGTCTCTTACAGATTTACCGCTATCGCTTTGGGGTTATGCTCTAGAGACAGCCGATTCACACCGAATAGAACACCGCCAAACTGCTGAGACGACACCTTATGAACTATGGTTTAGCAAGAAACCAAAGTTGTCGCTTTCTTAAAGTTTGGGGATGCGATGCTTATGTGAAAAAGCTTCAACCCGATAAGCTCGAACCCAAATCGGAGAAATGTGTCTTCATAGGATACCCAAAGGAGACAGCTTGGGTACACCTTCTATCACAGATCCAAGGCAAGACATTCGCTGTTAAGAATGGATCCTTTCTAGAGAAGGAGTTTCTCTCAAAGAAGTGAGTGGAGGAAAGTGGAACTTGATGAGGTATTAGTACCTTCTCCCTTACTTGAAAGTAGTTCGTCGCAGTAAACCAGTTTCGAGACACCTACACCAAGTAGTGAGGAAGTTGATGATGTTGATCATGAAACTTCGATCAAGTTACTACGTAACCTCGAGATCAACCAGAGTAAGATCCGCACTGAGTGGTACGGTAATCCTGCTCGAAGTCATGCTACTAGATCATGATGAACCCACGAACTATGAAGAAGCGATGGTGAGCCCAGATTCGCAAAATGGCTTGAGGCCATGAAATCTGAGATGGGATCCATGTATGAAAACAAAGTGTGGATTTTGGTTGACTTGCCCGAGGGTAGGCAAGCAATAGAAAACAAGTGGATCTTCAAGAAGAAGACCGACGCCGACGGTAATGTTATCGTTTATAAAGCTCGACTTGTCGCAAAAGGTTTTCGACAAGTTCAAGGGATTGACTACGATGAGACCTTTCTCACCAGAAGCGATGCTTAAGTCCGTCTGAATCATGTTAGCAATTGCCGATTTTATGATTATGAAATTTGGCAAATGGATGTAAAGACTGCATTCCTAATGGATTTCGAAGAAGAGTTGTATATGATGCAACCGTAAGGTTTTATCGATCCAAAGGAGCTAACAAAGTGTGCAAGCTCCAACGATCCATCTATGGACCGGTGCAAGCATCTCGAGTTGAATAAACGCTTTGATAGTGTGATCAAAGCATTTGGGTTTGTACAGCACTTTTGGAGAAGCCTCAGATTTACAAGAAAGTGAGTGGAGCTCAGAGCATTTCGATATTATATGTGGATGACATATTGCTGATCGGAAATGATATAGAATTTCTCGATAGCATAAAGGGATACTTGAATAAGAGTTTTTCAATGAAAGACCTCGTGAAGCTGCTACATATTGGGCATTAAGATCTATAGAGATAGATCAAGACGCTTAATTGACTTTCACAAAGCACATACCTTGACAAAGTTTTGAAGAAGTTCAAAATGGATCAAGCAAAGAAAGGGTTCTTGCCTCGTGTTACAAGGTGTGAAGTTGAGTCGACTCAATGCCCACCACCGCAGAAGATAGAGAGAAAATGAAAGATGTTCCTATGCTTCAGCCATAGGCTCTATCATGTATGCAATGTCGTGTACCAGACTGATGTGTGCCTTGCTATAAGCCTAGCAGGAGGTACCAAAGTAATCCAGAGTGGATCATCGACAGCGGTCAAGAACATCCCGAAATACCGAAAAGGACTAAGGATATGTTTTCGATATGGAGGTGACAAAGAGCTCATCGTAAACGGTTACGCTGATGCAAGTTGACACCGATCCGGACGATTCTAAATCGCAGACCGGATACGATTTACACTAAACGGAGGAGCCGTCATTGGTGCAGCTTCTAAACAAAGCGTCAGAGCGGATCTACATGTGAAGCGGAATACATAGCAGCTTCGAAGCAGCTAATGAAGGAGTCTGGATGAAGGAGTTCATATCCCATCTAGGTGTCATACCTAGTGCATCGGGTCCAATGAAAATCTTCTCGTGACAATATCGAGCAATTGCCTTAGCAAAGGAATCCAGATTTCACAAGAGGACCAAGCACATCAAGAGACGCCTAATTCCATCCGGACTTAGTCCAGATCGAGACATAGAGATTTGCAAGATACATACGGATCTCAATGTTGCGCACCCGCTGACTAAGCCTCTTCCACGAAAGCAAAACATGATCAGCACCAAGACTCCATGGGTGTTAGAATCATTACTATGTAATCTAGATTATTGACTCTAGTGCAAGTGGGAGATCAAGGAAATATGCCCTAGAGGCAATAATAAAGTTATTATTTATTTCCTTATTTCATGATAAATGTTTATCATTCATGCTAGAATTGTATTAACCGAAACATGATACATGTGTGAATGCATAGACAAAACAACATGTCACTAGTATGCCTCTACTAGACTAGCTTGTTAATCAAAGATGGTTATGTTTCCTAACCATGAACAAAGGAGTTGTTATTTGATTAACGAGGTCACATCATTAGTAGAATGATCTGATTGACATGACCCATTCCCTTAGCTTAGCACACGATCGCTTAGTATGTTGCTACCGCTTTTATCCATGACATATACATGTTCCCGTAACTATGAGATTATGCAACTCCTGCTAACGGAGGAACACTTTGGTGCTACCAAACGTCACAACGAATCGGGTGATTATAAAGGAGTACTACAGTGTCTCCAAAGGCGATGTTGGGTTGGCGATTTCGAGATTAGGTTTTGTCACTCCGATTGCTCTGAGAGGTATCTCGGGCCCTCTCGGTAATGCACATCATCAAGCCTTGTAAGCACTACAACTAATGAGTTAGTTGTGAGATGATGTATTACGAAACGAGTAAAGAGACTTGCTGTAACGAGATTGAACTAGGTATTGATACCGACGATCGAATCTCGCAAGTAACATACCGATGACAAAGGGAACAACGATGTTGTTATGCGGTCCGACCGATAAAGATCTTCAGAGAATATGTAGGAACCAATATGGGCATCCAGTGTCCCGCTGTTGGTTATCGACCGTGAATAGTTCTAGGTCATGTCTACATTGTTCTCGAACCGTAGGGTCCGCACGCTTAAGGTTTCATGACAGCTTATTATGAGTTTATGTATTTTGATGTACCAAGGAGTTCGAGTCCCTGATGTGATCACGGACATGACGAGGAGTCTCTAATGGTCGAGACATAAAGATTGATATATTGAAGCCTATGTTTGAGTTCGAATGGTTCCGCTAAAACGGAATTTATCTGAGTACCGGAGGTTACCGAACCCCCGGAGGTAAATGGGCCTCGATGGGCCTTGGTGGAAAGGAGAAGGGCAGCCCAAGGTGGTCACAGCCCCCCCTCCCTAGTCCTACTAGGACTAGGAGAAGGGCCGCCCCTCTCTCTCTTTCCTCCCGAATCCTAGTCCAACTAGGATTGGGGGGGAATCCTACCCCAGAGGAGTAGGACTCCTAGCGCCTCTCTTGGCCGCCGCCCTCCCCTCGCCTTTATATACGGGCAGGGGGCACCTTGAACACACAAGTTGATCGTGAGATCGCTCTCAGCCGCAGCGGTGCCCCTCCACCATATTCCACCTCGTTATACTGTCGCAAGCTTAGGCGAAGCCTCGCGCCGGTGAAACATCAAGATCGCCACCACGCCGTCAGGTCGACGGAACTCTCCTCGACACTCGGCTGGATCGAGTACGAGGGACGCCATCGAGCTGTACGTGTCAAGAACTCGGGGCGCCGGAGTAACGGCGCCGGATCGGTCGGATCGCGAGGAGAACGACGACTACTTCCTCTA
>JAHHZJ010001791.1:0-57883 GCA_021437245.1 Aegilops speltoides | reverse complement strand
CAGGGGCCCCCGCAGCCCGCGGGGCCCCTTTCCAAGGGGCCCCTCAATGGCCGCCCGGAAAAATTCGGGCCCCGGGGCCCCTTTTACCTTTCCCCCCAAAATTTGGGGGGAGGGTTCCCCGGCCCGCTCCCCCTTTTCCCCCAATTTCCGAGGGCGCCGCCACACGCCGGCGATTCGCGGTTCCTCGTGCGGCCCAGTGACCGGTGTAGATCTCTACTATTGTAACCGACTCAGTAACCCTAGCCTCTCCGTGTCTATATAAGCCGGAGGGCTTTAGTCCCAGAGGACACAACATTACATCTCAACAATCATACCATAGGCTAGCTTCTAGGTTTAGCCTCCATGATCTCGTGGTAGATCTACTCTTGTACTACCCATATCATCAATATTAATCAAGCAGACGAGGGTATTACTCCATCGAGAGGGCCCGAACTCGGGTAAAAACATTGTGTCCTCGCCTCCTGCTGCCATCCGCCTAGACGCACAGCTCGGGACCCCTACCCGAGATCCGCCGTTTTGACAATCGACATTGGTGCTTTCATTGAGAGTTCCGTCGCCATCGATAGGCTCGATGGCTTCTTCAACATCAACGCTGTCCAGTGGTGAGACTTTTCCCCGGACAGATCTTCAGATTCGGGCGGTTTTGCAATCAGGCCAACTCTCTTGGCCATCCGAGAAGATCGAAGCTACGCCTCGCCGTCAGTCAGATTCGAAGTTTAAACTTCACGGCCGATGACCGCTGGGACTTGATCTTCGACGGACTCGAGCCATACCAAGCCGCCACATCATGACGATGGGCATGATCTGCTCGCCACGGATGCTTTTGGTGGCCGTGACTTGAATCCGCCTGCTACTCACCCGGAGCCGATCGCCCATGACGAGGGTCGGTGGATAGACGCCGCCCCGGGGGCTTCAACATCTACGGCGATGGAGCCGAATACCGATTTTGTCCCTCGTGAAACTCGTGATCCCGAGACGCCGGACTCCTCGCCGGACTCCGAGCCTCCCGCTACCCGCCAATTAAGCTTCAGATTGGCGCCGTTATGGAATTCACCGCCACGGACATCTTTCAACACTCGCTTTTGGCGATATCCTGAACTCTCTCAAGCATCTTCGCTATCAGAGAATCCTCGCCGGACTATGGCCAGACGCTTGGAGTTCGAACGATGAAGAAATTCGAGCCCACCCACCACCCACTTTGTAGCCACTGCCGAGGATCTAACCGACATGCTAGACTACGACTCGAGGACATCGACGCTATGGACGATGATGCCGAGACGATCAGACCCAAATACCACGGGCACCGAAGGCCACCTCGCTACACGACGCTCACATGGTGGATACCCCAAAGGAAGGGGATGGCAAAAAGCAAAGCAGAGGAAGATTCTTTGAAGAAGCAGCCTAAACGCCGGCCAGGCCGGGCGCCGCCTAAATCCCGCCACAACAAGAATAGAGAATCCGCACGGAGACAATAACACCGGAGAGTGCCGAAGACGATCCCTCCTCGCAAGACTCAGCCAGCAGAGGACGCAGGCAAGCCCTCACGATGGGCATGGCATTTAAGGGGTTGAGGATGATAACTATATGCCTCCTCCCAAGACGGTTAGCCTCAACGATGATGAATTCGCCATACCCGAGGATCCTGCAAACAAGAGCGCTTCAGCGCAGGCTTATAGCCACGCAAATAGCCTAAAGAAAAAGCGCAACAGCTTCAAGCTGATCCGATCTGCTAGCCGATCGGTGGACCGAGGTCCTCGCACCAAGAGTATAAACTCGAACTCCCTCCAAAGTTACCTAAGACGCAAGCTGCTCCCCAATTAGAGGAGGAAGGATACATACCTTTATCACCAAAGCACGACATGGCTGACCGATCCCCGGGTCGCGCGACAGAGAGGCATTCAAGGCCCCAGCCAAGACCGCACTCGACATCGATCCAGAGTACGGGTCAAAAGGAACGCGCCGACTTGCGTAGACATCTTGGAGGACAAAGCAGGGAATCCAGATCCATCTATGGATCACGTGGGCGCCTCTACGACTCCACGCATTTAATACCGCCGCTACCGGATATAATGCCGACGGGCCGAACACGCAGCAGATAGCGCTCCCTCGAGCTGCGCCGCGATATTGCTCAATACAGGGCGCCAGACACCCGCTATGCTTCACCGATGAAGTAATGGATCATCGATCCCAAGGGTTCAAACCCGCGAACATCGAATCTTACGATGGTACAACAGACTCGCAGTGGGATCAAGATTATCTTCTCACATCCATATGGCCCGCGCGACGATCTCACGCCATCAAATACCTCCCACTCTGCTTAAAGGACCAGCTCGGCATCGGCTTAACAGCCTGCCCGCAGAGTCGATTGGGTTGGGAAGACCTAGAGGCCGCTGCTCCTTGATAACTTCCAAGGTACATACGCGCACCACCGACGCCGATGACCTAAGCCACATTATTCAGCAGCCGACGAATCGCCGATAGTTCGACACGGTTCTTGACGAAGAAAAATCAAATCGCCGACCGTCCGGATGCGGAGGCCCTCGCAGCCTTCAAACACAACACCGGGATTTAATGGCTAGCCCGCACCGGGCAGGAGAAGCCAACCATGGCAGCCCTCACATCGGTAATGACTCGCTTATGCTGGGAGAGGATAGCTGCTAGCCCACAAAGAACAATCTCCGCAAAAATTCGGCAGTCCGCACACCAAGGACAATCACGCAGGTCATGACGAATCAAAACAAACGCCATCCTAACGGGCGACGATTAAAGAGGATACGGCAGTCAACGCCGGATTCCGAGGCTCCAAACCCGATCAACGGAAGAAGCCATTCAAAAGAACAACTCCGGCCCGCCCAATCTGGATGAATACTCGACCGCCATGCCGATACATGGCACTTCGAAAAGCCAGCTAATCACACCAACAGAGATTGTTGGGTGTTCAGCAGGCCGCGTTAATTGCCGAACACAAAGGACAAGGGGCTAAATAGCGACGATGAGGAAGAGACCCGCCGCCGAACAACAGAGATGTATGGGTTTCTTCGCAAGCGCGGACGGTGAATATGATTTACGCGACCCATATACCCAAGAGGGAGAGGAAGCGCGACTACGGACGCCTATGCGATGGAGCTAGTCGCCTCAAGTTCAATCCATGGTCCTCCCGTCCCATCACTTTCGATCGACGAGACCATCCGACTAGCATACGCCATGGCGGATTCGCCGCATTGGTCCTAGACCCAATCGCCGATGGATTTCACTCACAAGAGTCCCGATGGACGGCGGTAGCAGCCTCAACCTGCTTTATCAGACACAAGGCGCAAAATGGGCATAGACCCATCCAGATCAAACCTACTAAGACAACCTTTAAAGGTGTCATCCTGTGAGTGGAAGCCAACTGCATGTGCTCACACACCGAAGTGGTCTTCGATCCCCTGATAATTTCAAGGCGAAGAGTTAATTTCGACATAGTCCCGCTCCGGCGCACTATCATGCCCTGCCGAACGCATCGCTGCTCGCAAAATTCAACGCGTGCCGCATTATGCATACCTAAAGCTCAAGATGACGGGCCTCGTGGAGTCATTACGGTCAATGGGAATATGGAACGCCCTCCGAACGGCAGAACATACAATGCTCTCGCGTAAGCAGATCAGCCTTTCACGGTAATTTCTAGTCCGCATTAAAAGCCGGACACATTAAATGCGCCCGAGCAACAACAACCAAGACCGCCTGGCACGATCAGAGCATCGCAGAGTAATGCAGCCCCAACCCCGCCAAGATGATCACTAGAATAACACTGCAGACATCATTACGCTTTGGAGATACCATGGGCGCAGGGAGGGCTTAACCTCAAGGACCAAAGAGGCGGTTCGACCACAAGGGGCTCAAGTGATCGCCCCTTGGCTTTGTTTTTTATCTTTCTTCTTTGCATACACAAGACTCCATTAACCTGAAGCTCCGTCCGACGCGAACTTGTCAATTCACGATACAACAGTTAGGGAACAAAGAAGGCTGCAACAACACTCTGTGGTCTCCATTATGAGCACTAATTCAATTACATACACCAAGTCTGCAGCTTATCCCCGAGGGGACATGTTAATTTAGTCCAAACACCTTGCTTATCAAGACTATTTGTATCACCGCTTTATTAGCAGATCTTCTTTCATAAATAACGCAACACTTCCTTTTTTGCAAGTTTATTACCTTTTCATGGCAATTATGCTTATCCTTACACATGTTCACTATATGACATATTGCACCAGACACTTTGGTACGGCCGAATACACCAGGGCTTCGCTCCCCATATTACGGTGTGATTAAGTCCGAACACTTTCACAAGTGCGGCACCCCAAACTTATAGCATTATATGAATCAGCTCCAATCATGTCTTGGGTCAATAGTTGGGTTTGCCTGCCCTATGTTTTGGTGCCTTACGCTCCATTCCGCCGGCTAAGGTAGCACTAGGAGAACCATCGCGATTATGCCTTGCTGAGCCGGGTTAACGCCTCAAGGAGAAAGCTAAACTGACCGGCATGATAAGGCGAGAGACGGTCGCTGTTCGAGAGGTCTTTTCGGTCCCTAAAGACTCATGCCGCTCGAGCGAAGTTCCGATGATGTCCGACGAATGTGGATAGCGCCTTCGATTCGGTCTTCCGAATACCAGGGCTTCACCAAATTTAAAATTATAGAATTCTATGGCTAAGTGAGAGTGTTCAAGCATTATAAGTCCGTCGCTTTGTTCGTCGGTTGAGCGCCCCTAGATGGACCCAAAGATGGGAACAAGAGTGCTCAAGTTTATCACCAACACCCCAAAGACTTCGTGGCTTGGGGGCCAAGCCAATGACTTGCCATCTCTCGATTTAATAAACGGCCGCATGAAGGTAATATTTTAAATTCAACAAAGCGCTGTTCATAGCGCATATAAACGAAGTTTTCGACGCATGTGATAAACACACATGAAGTTCACTCAAGTATTACATTAAGGGGCACTCATCCGCTTATATCGCGGGCTCCTTCAGACAACTTTATAATATCGCCCGCGACGGTGCTCCTTGCTTCCAGCGGCGGCGGATCCGTGAGAAGCTTCTCGATCCAGCCTTTGCCCCATTGCACCTTTATGCGGGCAAGGGCTCGACGAGTGCCTTCAATGCAGCGGATCGCTTGATCACATCCAGCCTTGGGCATGCATCAACCAGCCGCCGCGACTAGGCCAAAGTAGCTGCCAGCATGGCCTGCCCAGTGCCACACCCGACTATGAGGCCCTTCATGGCCTCCTCAGTACCTTGTGGAGCTCGACCAGCTTGTTTCACTGGTCGCTTGGGGCACTGGATGGCCGCCTCACAGATCGAGACCGAAGACCTTCTCCGCTGAGCTCCTCCTCGCCACGATAGAACGCAGCGGCCCAGACGCACTACGCGCAGATCTGCAAATGCCCCCGAGATCTCTCAATTGGGTAAGTATCCGTAATTTACATTAACATGCTTGCTCGCATGAAAAACGCCTTACCCGCTGCTATCTTCTTCATGTCCTCTATTTCCATATGGCCCTTCCGGCCTCGGCCTTGGCGGATTGCCCTATCGAGAGCGAGGCAAGCTCGACTCTCGAAGTCTTGGAGTCACGCCCAAACTCTCATGCTTTTTCATGAGAGCCTCGAGCTCTTGCCGAACCTCCGCCACCAGCCGCCGCTTGTTTTTCGCCAGTCCGCTCAGGGCTAAATTATGCTCGCCACGGACACGACATCCTTCGTGGCTGCCACCTTGTTAGTGGCCCCTGATCGCATATATTATCCTTGTTAATCTTGTTTGCAACCAAAACCCTTTCTCAGAAGGTATATTTAAAGTGGTGTTATTTACCTTCTTTTTCCTTGAGCTGCCTCTTGGCATGGCCGAGCTCTTGCCCGACCGCCAAGGTCCTTCTTCACCGCCTGGGCCGCTGTTAACGCGACAGAGGTCAACAAGAGCCTGCAAACCCATATCGACATATTTTAGAAACCTCACAGATATCTTGTTGAAGATCCTTAGTCCGGCTTTTCTTTCCAACACCGACTAAGCATCAGGGCTACCGCTCTATGCGGTATTATATTACTTGATTTTAATCTTCTTACCTCAAAGCTCGTTAGAAGGTTGTTGCAGTTTCGTCAGCCCGACCTTGGCGAAGCCGATTTTCAATCACCGCACTCATGAGAGTGCGGTGTTCTCGATGGAGGCGCTTTGAGCGCCCAAAGAGGTCAGTCCGGCACTCTGGTTGACGGAGGCCGCCGGGCGTTACGGTCCCGCCTCTTCGAGGGGGCTGCTTGCCGACCTCGAAGCGCCACGGGTTCCGAGTAGAGTCCGCACAGTCCGGGCTTGCTCGACGGCGCCCGAGCCTCCTCCGGCGCGCCCCCTCAGGATTCCGCCGCCGCCTTTCGGCGCGGGGTAGAGGCAGGCTGATGGAATTTACATCCGACGGCGCCAATTACCCGCCATCGAGTCGAAAGTCGCCACCGCCGGACTAAAGAGACAATGCGGCATTATAAGGACACCGCGGACGCACTATAATACGGCATATGAATGATCCGGATACTTACGATCTTGCGGACGCCGCCCTTGAGGTTATTTCTTCCTCGCCAACGCTGATGTTGGCGAACCGTCCGGGGATAGTTCTCCTCTGACCCTTCGCCGCCTGATTGGGGAGGCCTTCTTTCTTCTCTCCTCCTCCGGAGAGAGTACTCCTCCTCCTCCTCGCTTCGGGAAGGAGTCCTCGCCGTCGTTGTCGACGCTTCGATTGCGGAACTCTTTCGAGTCCCCGCGCCACCTTCCTCGCCTTCTTCTCCGCACCACGACAAAGGCCGGAACCAGAACCTTGCTAAATGGGCATCCATCGTTCTTCCGCATGGGAGCCGGCCGATAAGCAGCTTGGCCTTTCCATCCATTCCTCTCAAAGGAAGAGGCAGATTGAAAACCTCGCTAGAGTCAATCTAATTATTACAAGTGTCCCGTAATGGGGTCAATCACTTACCCCGCCAATGGAAATCGCAGCTGAATCACGCGATCTTCTTTGTCATGGATGCGAGCCAAAGATCAGCCTTGAACAGCACCTCCAAGCACCTTCAGATGTTGTATCAAGAGCCCGCTTAACGCCCTGCTGCTGTTCCGGATTAAACTCCCACAGATTAAATGCCCTTTCTGGCATGGGAGAATCCGCGGAGGAGCATGACTGACCACGCCGACGAGCCGGAGCCCATTGCTCACCAGCTTCTTGATGCAGGATCAAAGTCCCGCCACCTCCACCGGTCACCCCACTGCAAGCCCTTCTTTTCCGTGAGGTGAGCTGCATAGGGATTCTAGATCTAAATTGGGGCCGCCGCTTATAGGCTCGGCTGCTCGTGATATAGAACCACCCCGATCACACCCTTGACGGAGTCCACGAAGGTCGCTTCTAGCTAAGGGACGCGGGCAACTTGCCCAATATAGCGCCTCAAGATTCCGCTTATGCCCCTTCACAACCTTCAGCTTGACGTTGAAGGTCTTGAGCCATAGGCCAAGTGGGCTGATGCGAGAAAGGCCTCGCACACGCACAATAAACGCCGAGATGTTGAGGACGGTTCGCGCCAGATCATGGAAATCCAGGTCAGAGTAGAACATGATCCCCTGATGAATGGATGGAGCGGAAAGCCCAGTCCGCGGAGGAAGTGGGGAAGAAAACAACCTCTCATGAGGTCCTCAGAACGAGCTGCCCCTGCTGTCGCAGCCTGGCGCGCCGATGTCTCCGCAAAGGTATCCGGCGTCACAGAGCTTGGTGATGTCCTCCTCCTTGGCGGTGGAGGCCATCCACTTGCCTCCCTCCGGACATGTTCGGAGAAGGGTCGAGGCGGAATGCGCGAGCTTGAGCGCTGGAGCTTGGGTTCGCAGGATGGATGAGCAAAGGAGGAAGAAGGCGAAGTGAGAAGGTAAACTTATCCCTTATATATAGGCGACAAAACTATGCGCCCTCACCGCCCGGTAAAACTCGCTATCTCCTAAGCGCCACCATCAATGGCGCGTTGGGTTACCCACACACGATTGATGAGAATCCTAGAAAAGGGGAACACGATCTCGCTCGACAGACGCGTTAAGGAAACCGCCGCTAAACGTGTCAAGTGGTACAAGAATTCAAACAAAGGCTTGGTGCCGTGTGATGTCATGCCACATAATACGCCAAGAGATTGGATCGGTGTATATGTTTTATTCTCTACGCTTGGAATGTGGAAATTATTTTGCAGAGCCGACACTATCCTCGGTGTTCATTATCTTCTCAGATTATTCAAGGAGGAACCCACCTTGCAATGCCGAACATTATGCACGCCGGACTTATCGCCATTGAAGACCGTTCAGGGGCTACCGAGGAGTCCTCGACTAGGGGTTCCGGATAGCCGGACTATCAATATCCGCCGGACTCCTGCATCACGAAGATAGAAGATTGAAGACTCCGCTTGTGTCCCAAGGTACTTTACTTGGCGTGAAGGCAAGCTTGGCAATACGGATATGTAGATCTCCTACTATTGTAACCGACTGTAACCCTAGCCTCCCGGTGTCTATATAAACCGGAGGGCTTTAGTCCGTAGGACACCAACATTACATCTCAACAATCATACCATAGGCTCGCTTCTAGGTTTAGCCTCCTTGATCTCGTGGTAGATCTACTCTTGTACTACCCATATCATCAATATTAATCAAGCAGGACGTAGGGTATTACCTCCATCGAGAGGGCCCGAACCTGGGTAAAAACATTGTGTCCCTCGCCTCCTGTTACCATCCGCCTAGACGCACAGTTCGGGACCCCCTACCCGAGAACCGCCAGTTTTGACACCGACACTCATGAAATAGGCAGGGGCGTTAGTCAGTCCAAATGACATGACCGTGTCCTCATATAATCCATACCGAGTGGTAAATGCTGTCTTGGGTATATCCTTCTATCGGATCTTCAACTGATGGTATCCCGATCATAGATCAATCTTTGAAAACACCTTAGCTCCTTGTAACTGATCAAACAGATCATTGATCATTGGTAAGGGATACTTGTTCTTTATCGTTACTTCATTCAGAGCTCGGTAATCAACAACCATCTTCAGGGATTTATCCTTCTTCTCCACCAAAAGTACTGGGGCTCCCCAAGGTGATGAGCTTCTACGGATGTAACCTTTCTCCAGCAACTCATTAATCTTCTTCTTAATTTCCTCCAGGTCATTTTCTGGCATCCGATAGGGTCTTTGATATCGGTCCTGCTCTCGCAATAGCTCTATCAAAACTCAATGTCTTTGTCCGTGGCATACCGGTAACTCTTCGAAAAACATCCGAAAATCCTTTACTACTGTGTATTTCCTCCCTGCATAACTCCCGTGAGGGCGCATTTGGCTCCTCCTAGGCACATGCCTAGATACATACTTAATCCTTTTCTCCCGGTAGTAAGATAAATCGACTTACTAGCACAGTCAATACTTCCTTCATACTTTGACATCCAGTCCATACCTAATATCACATCCAATCCTTGCGACTCCAAGATAATTAGGTCGACGGAAATACATGTGTGCCAATGATTATGGGTATCTGGTGCACCATCTGCTAGCCATGTACTCGATCCCAAGTAGCTCACTAAGAGGGGTGTCCTAAGGGTTTGGGTTGGTAACTTCAATTTTTCCACAAATCCCTTGATATGTATGAATGTGATGCACCAAGATTTAAAAGAACAATAGCGGTAATCGATCGAACTAAAACTTACCTGCTATCAAGGTCCGCCGCTTCTTCTACCTCCTTCACGTTAACGTGGTTCACTTGTCCTTTGTTGAATGGATTGGGCTTCTTCCTCGCGCTCCCGCTTTCCATTCCCATTCTTTCCTTCAGAGCGCCATTGGCATAGTGCCCTGCCTCTCAAGACTTGTAGCAAACAACTTCGCTTAAGTCTCTTTTATGGGTGTAGATGGGTTAGAGCGGTTCTGATTATTGTTGGCTCCATTCCCATTCCCGCTTTTGCACCATTATGGTTATGCGATCCTCCTCCAAAGATGGTTATGTCCTCCATGTTTACGAACAAGTCCACCTGAGTTCGGGGTCAAGCGGGCTTCGTGAGCTCCGAGTTGTATTTTCCTTGTCCATACTTTCTCTACTTTATCAACTGCCGCTGCTTCCTTCAATCATCGTGGCCTTATCTACCAACTCTGGTAGTTGTTGAAGGTTGCTACCATCAACCGCATACTCATCTCATCATTCAGCCCTTCCATAAACTTCTCCTCGCTTATGCATCTGTGGCCACATCATCGGGGCATAACGTGATAACTTCCTAAACTCATCCACATATCGCCAACAAGACGATTCTCGGGCGAGGTTGCAAACTCACGCTTCTTCATCCGTGATAGCTCCAGCCGAGACATGGGCAAGTGCGAAAAGCCCGCTGAAACCGAGCCCATGTTACAGTTGTCGATAGGATAGGTGGCTGTGAAATTCTCCCACCATGCAGCCGCAGGTCCATCCAGCTTGGTGCGGCAAAACGCACCTTTTCAAAGATCTCAGCATCCAGCGTGGTTAACTCTGCTCCAATACGCATATAGCCAATCATCTCGCAACTATTGGCTCGATGTCAGAGGAGAACACCGCGGCTGTCAAACCTTAAGAAACGGGCGAGGTTATCCACTGGAGGCAGGTTGTTGTTGTTGGCATTGTTGTTATTGGCATTGCCCTGGTTCTGAACTAGCAATTGCATCAAGGCATTCTGCTGCTGGATCAACTGGGTGATCTCCGGTGGGAAAACAAACTCGGGGTCTCTCCTCGGAGGCATCTGATGGGTTTAGATGGAAGAGATTTAGAATAGAAAAAGATTTAGGGGAGAAACAGTACCCATATGTATATGAGGCAAACACAAGCATTCATTCAATCAGTCAAGCAAAGGCATACAAAACGGTCTAAGACTATCGCAAAAGTGCTCACTACTATTACTAGTTACATGGGGGAATACTATTATCATATGGTGGTCATCTAGAAATTTTGATCAGTGGAAGACTCCATGATGTCTGCTCCAGCTTCATCTTCGTAGTCATCATCACTTGAATCCGAATCAGTGTCGTCGATGATGATGTAGTTGTCCGAACGAATGGGGTCTTCTCTCGGAACTGGTCCTCCCATGAAAATTCCGATCTTCTCGACTAGGTCGTCATTCTTCTCCAATAGCGTATTGATTTCCTCCTCATATCCATCGCGTGTGAATTTAATTTCTTCCTCCAGCTCGATGATCCTGGTCTTCGCCTTCTTCAACTCGATCATGTTCACAAGACATCCGGTTCTCCTAATGTCGAATGTGCTGGTTTTGCTCCTGGATAAAGACTGCGATAGATATATCCTTCCTGGTGCTGATCATCTCCCATTGTTCATCTCGGCACCCACATATTTGATAGGTGGTATCTTCTAGTTCCTTGTTGTAGATTTCTCCAATGCGTCCCATGGTAATATGAGCTGCCATACTCTTGCCAAGGCTCCAAGTGGGTGCTTCGAAAGAAAATTCTATGGTTTTGAATTTGGCGAGAACGTCCTTCCCGAACGCTGCATTTGAATCATCCAAATATTTTCTTCCTAGAGGGTGGCATTGTTCGTCCCAAAGGAAGCTTGGTATTCCAATATTCAAGTACCTAGTGACTTCCTTCAAGTGACGTCCAAATGGTGTGTCTTCATCCGGCTGTGCAAACTTGATTTTCATCTCCTTCATCCTAAAGAGTGGAAAGAGAAGAGGAGTCAAAAATGAGAAGAGAAGTGTGACCTATGGTTTATCTTAGTGGTCGTGTCCTACACTCAGCGTGTGCTCTGATACCATCTTGTAGCGACCCGACCTCAGATGGTCAAGTCTCTGTGCTCAGGTGTCATCCCTGGATCAGTAATGCTGACACCACACAGTACTTCGAAGGATTTATAACAGAGTAGCAACCACACACTTATTACATCGAATGTCTCAAAGAGAACTCATTACAATAATATGGCTTAAGGCCATCTAATGCGATAACAACGGAAGGCTTGGAAGATATAGTGAGTCCATCAACTCCAACGGCATAGCTGAGCTGCACGGCAACGACCTACAAACCTTACTCCTCATCTAAAAAGTCTGCAACATAATACGTTGCAGCCCGAGAACGGGTCAGCACATGGAATATGCTGGCAATGTAACACAAAAGAGCAATAGCAGAATAATGCTACCACTACATGCATATTTGGCTGGTGGAAAGCCCTATGGTTACAGTTTTTGCAAAAAGCCAATTTTTCCCTACTTCAAAGGAATCAATTTTAATTTAACTATCATGGTAGTTGAAACATCATTTGAGAAGGTAAACCCCAACTCAAAGATCCCAATTAATAGTACTTAACAACCCAGCAATATTAATTTTAGAGTGTTGAGATACATGCGAATACTCAAGTACTAGATACTCAGAATTGTCCCTAACCGGGGACACGGCTAACCATGATTACATTGTACACTCGCAGAGGTTTATGACTTTTCCTCAAGAAGACTCGACGCTTCCGCTGATTCTCGTGACCGCAGGTGTTTGAGAGACGGATGACCGAGACATAGTCTTTCGTACATTAACTCTCTACTCGGGAAGACCATACCAAACCTACAAACCCACTACCTGCTGATCCACCTCTTCAAGAGCATCACGCTACTTACTCAACTATGCTAGAGCCCATAATAGCTTGCATCGCACAGGAAGTTTCTAGCATGAATAGACTCAGCCCTTTGAGCCTGGTGGCGGTCCATAGGAGAATCACATGGTAACCCCGGATTTCCAAAATAAAACAGTAATCATCGGTAACCCCAGTGCCTCAATCCACCCAGATGTGTATTAAAGTTGCCACCTTAAGTAAAACCATTAATTATCAATCTCACATCTGTCATGGATATCACTCAAACCCAATCCACGCCTATGAGCCTAGCATGGCAATATAAGCATAACGAGAAGTAACTCCCAAGGGTTTGATAATAAAACCGCATAATAGGTTCTACCTCATCAACTACTTCCAAATACCCACATGTTAAAGGCATCCTAGTCATGCAATGTTTGAGGATTAAAACTAATGCATAAAAACCGGGTATGAAAAGAGTATGATCAACGTGTTACTTGCCTTGCTGACGATCCGGGAATCCTAGTGACTCGTAGTAACATGCTTCGCACTCCGGGAATTCTATCGCAAGCAAACAATAACATACATAAGCAACAATCAAAGATGCACAATTAGAACTCCAAATAAAAGAGCTTGACCGGAGAGTTCAACTTAAGAACTCCGGTTTGCAAAAAGAATCAAATCAAACGAAGGAACAAAACACAAACGACAAAAGAAACAACTTCATTTTGCTATTCTGGATCTAAGTCAAATTTTACAGAAGAAAAGTCTTGTTTGAGTTGGTTATTCGGAAAGAGGGTTTCGAGATGAAACTCCAGGCACTTGAATTGCCTGATTCCGATAAACGAGCGAAAAGATAAACAAGTTTGAAAATCGGATCAGAAATCGCAATCAGAATAATCGCGGAATAAAACGAACGGACGAACGGACGTTCGCTAGGTAAATAAACCAAAAAAATAAACCGATCTAGAAAAAACGATCTAGGGTTTTCAAAAAAACCGAAGGGTTTATTTTAAAAAAACCGGCGGCGGGGTCGGGTACCTCCGGCGAGGCTCGTCCGGCGGGCGGCGGCTCGGCGGGCTCGGGCTGCGGGGCCGGGGGCTGTGGGTGGCGGCGGGAGGCGGCGGTGGCGCGAGGGCGACGGGCAGCGGCTCGGGCGGCGGCGGATCGGGCTCGGGCGGTCTCCGACGGCGGAGCGGGTGGCGGTGGTGGGCGGCGGGCGGCGGCTTAAATAGGAGGGCGGGGCGGGCGGCTTGGGGAAGAGGGCGTCCGAGGGTGGAGTCCGGCTCGGACTCGCCCTCGGCATCCGTGCCAAGCACGGCGGCGGCGCGGGGAAGGCGGCGGCGTAGGCCTGGGCCGGCCTGCTCGGCTGGGCCTTCGGCCCAGTCGGGCGCGAGGTTTTTTTTTAAACATTCCGCCGAATGAAAATTCCTAGAAAAATAAATAAAAATCTAAAAATTCCAAAACAAGTTTTCTCCGTCTAAATAAAATATTTAGAGCAAGATGAACTTTTCTTGGCCCCTAAAATGCAATTTTTAAAACATGCAACATTTTCTAGAAGCAACAAAATCCCGAATGAATTCAAATAAAATCCGAAAAATGATTTTAACATTTTTCCTCCGATATTTCAATTATTTTGGAGAAGTCATATTATGTTACGGCCGTAGAGGCCCACCGGGCAATCTTAGCCCACAAGTTATCTTAGGATTAATTCGTGCGCAAGTTATCTAGGTTATAAATATAAGTTGTAAGACTCTTTTGAGATCAAGCAATAAGAAGATCATTATCTCTATTGCCCGGCTCCCAGAGGAGCCGAACCCTAGCCGCCATCTCTCTCCTTCTTCCGCGACGGCGCCAACCGCGCGCTGCCGCCATCGCCACGCCTAGCTCCTCTTTTCCCTACTTCCCACGGCCCGAGGAGCCGTAACCCTAGCTCCAACACCTTGGTATCAGTAACCGGTTTCACCATGTTCGCCGCCCACTTCCGCCATTACCGCCACCACCGCCATGTTCGTCAACTCCACCACCGCCGCCGCTAACTTCCAAGACTGCCGCTCGCTGCTGGGCATCACGGCTCACGGCGGGCGGGCGCCATGGCGCCGCTTCGGCGCCAACCTCCCGCACCCGCACTGCTACCGACACGGGCGGCCACCAGCTCTGCCCAACACACGCCGCCACACTCCCTCACCAAGCAGTAGCTTCACACCGGAGGCTATGGTCATGGCGGGTGAACGACCTCGCCGCCGCGTCCAGGCATCCACCTCTACCGGCAAGTCCAGACGGGCACCTCCACCACTTCATCCAGCCGGGTCATGGGTCACAGAGGCGCTGCCTTGGTACTCAAGACTGGGGCCATCACCGAGGCTACCCGCGCTTTCCTCCGGGCTGCTCGACACCGCTTTTGGCCATAGTGGCTGCACCGACACTCATGGGCGCCACTCAAGGCCACCGGGCCGCCAGGCCTGCAGGGTCGATCTGGCCGCCTCTCACGCTTCTGCTTCAAGGCGCTGCCACTCAAAGGCGCCACCCGCACCGCCAACCACCACCCAGGCCCGCAGGGGCCAGCCTGACCATGCTAAGTCCCCACCGCGCTGCCCTCCTCAAGGCCACTGTGTGGTGCTACCACCGCCTCGCCCAGCCCTAGCTCGGGCCGGTCCACACCGAGCGGATCTCCGATCCAGAGGTCCGCTTCCGTCATCACTGCCTCCACTTCTGTGCTGGCTCCACGGACGCCCTCCACCGGGCGCCGCCGGGTTCCTGGGCCAGTAGCCTGAGGCGCCGGGCGCCACGGGAACTACGCCGCCTTCCCACCATGGACCGAGCACCGCATCAGCCTCCGCACCGCCGAGGCAAGGGCCATGGCGCCAAACCAGCAACCGCCTGTTCGCTAAGCTCGATTACCACTTATGACGGCTCGGACGACCCGCTTAATCGCTCAATCAGTGACCAGCTTCTTCCGCGGCAGCGAACACCGCGCCGGAGCGCACTTGGCTGGCTTCCTACCATCTCCGCGAGGCCGCCAGACATGGTACTACGCCGAAAGCAGGACGAGGCGGCATGCCCTCGTGGAGCGCTCCGCGAAGCTGTGCCTTCTTCGCTTCGACCGCCATTACGCTGGAGCCGACACGAAGCTGGGCAGCCGCTTTTCACCTCCACGGTGCAGGATTTCGCCGACCACTTCTGTGCCTTGGCGGTCATGCGCCAGTGTGACGGCCCGCAGCTGGCTGAGTTTTCATCGGCGGCGTTCGGATCACATTCGCCGACGTGAGCTCATGACCCCAGTGATCTCTGGGGCCGGCCATGTACTACGCCTGCTGCTCGAAAGCGCCGCTGTGGCTATCCAAGAGAATCACCGCCCCGATCGCTGGTCGCTACTCGGCCGGATTCCGCAGGGTCGGCTCACAGCAGCTCAAGGCACCCTTGCCCCGACTGCTGGACGCCTGCTCACGGCTCACCTCACCGAGCTACTCGAGGCCGCCGCCAAGGGTTCTGCTTCAATCGCGACGAGCCCTACACGCCCGACATGCCTCGCTCGCGACTCTTCTACTCGAGGTTGCAGATTACATTCCGGAGGACGCCATCACCGCCGACCTGACCGCCCCAGCTGTTGAGAAGGTGTTTGACGCTGGTTGATCGTCTCGAGGAGTCCGCAAGCGCTTCCCCACCTTACAACTCGAGGACGAGCTGTTTGTGCAGGCGGGGAGAAGTGTTACGGCCGTAGAGGCCCACCGGGCAATCTTAGCCCACAAGTTATCTTAGGATTAGTTCGTGCGCAAGTTATCTAGGTTATAAATATAAGTTGTAAGACTCTTTTGAGATCAAGCAATAAGAATATCATTATCTTATTGTCTGCCCCAGAGGAGCCGAACCCTAGCCGCCTAACCCTAGCCGCCATCTCCTTCTTCCAAGGACGGCGCCCAACCAATCACAAGGCCCATCGCCACGCCCAGCTCCCTCTTTCCCCTACTTCCTACGGCCCAGAGGAGCCCGAACCCTAGCTCCTAACATATTATCTCCCCTCATTTAGTATTTTTAAATGAAATATTTTCCCGAGAGAAAATAATTAAAATCAAATCCTCGTCTTCACTACTTGACAAAATTTTCAAATATGAAAATTAGAAAATCCCCAACTCTCTCCGAAGGTCCTTGAGTTGCTTAGGATTTCGAGGATTGCAAACGAAAAAGCAACAAAATATGTTATGCATGTATGACCTATGTATAACATGCCAAATTGGAAATTTGGGATGTTACACAAGATATATTGCCATGCAACTTCCATCATCATCTTATACATGACATGAGCATTCATTGTCAAATTGCTTTGAATGATCGTAAGATAGCTAGCATGATATTTTCATGACATGTCCGTTTTTTATATGTTTTCTACGCTAGATCATTGCACATCCTGGTACACTGCCATAGCTATCCATATAGAGTCATCGTATATCAGTTTTATAGAGTTGTAAGTAAAAAAAGTGTGATGACCATCATTATTATAGCATTGTCCCATTAAGGAAAAAGGATGCTGGAGACAATGAATCCCCCACAAGTTAGGATGGGTCTTCGGAGTTAACAAACAAAAAAAGAGGCCAAAAGAGCCGAAGAAAAAAGAGGAAAAAAAGAAAACAGAACAAAGAAATGAGAGAAGGGGCAATGTTGCTATACTTTTACCCACTTGTGCTTCAGAGTAGCATCATGTTCTTCGGATAGAGAGTCTCTTGAGTTATCACCTTTCAAATACTACTGGGAATTTTTCATTGTAGAACTTCACTTGTATACTCTAATGATGTGCTTCCTCAAATGCCCGAGTTCTTCGCAAGCAAGTTGGATGCACACCCACTTAGTTTCCACTGAGCTTTCATACACTTATAGCTATTAGTGCATCTGTTGCATGGAAATCCCTACTCCTCCCATTAATATACATTGATGGGCCTTTCCATTACCCATTGATGCACCGAGTTGATGTGAGACTTTCTTCCTTTTTGACTTCCGTTATTGATCTCTACCACCTATTCTATTCCACCCATAGTGCTATATCCATGGCTCATGCTCATATATTGTGTGAAGTTCAAAATGCTAAAACGCGTTAAAAAGTATGATCCAATTGCTTGTGATGTGGGGTGGAACCCTAATGGTGTCGATCTTTCATGATTTGGAGGGGAACCGGGGAAGAATAGGAACAACACAAGAGGGAAAACACACATGTGCTAAATCACACATGTGCTAAATCCACATACACACGAAGAGATACACGATGCAAACTCAACAAGGGAGGATACAAACGATAGCTAGTTCATCCAAATCCGTGAGGAGAGAGGTCTTGAATCCTAGAAGGATCTTCCGGTGATGGGGTTGATACATCCCAAATGTATATACTTTTCCAAACACTTGTGCTCTTGTTTTGGACTCTTATTTGCAGGATTTGAATGGAACTAACCCGGTGTAACGCCCAGGATTCGATGCGCCAGGTGTCCGCCAGTTATTCGCCGTCGTTGCCATGTCATTTGCTTGTGTGTTGCACTTTATCATGTCATCATGTGCATTGCATTGCATCGCATACGTGTTCAACTCATGCATCCGAGCATTTTCCCCGTTGTCCGTTTTGCAATCCGGCGCTCCTATGTCCTCCGGCGCCTCCTTTTTGCCTCTTCTCTTGTGCGAGTGTCAAATGTTCTCGGAATGGCCTGAGGTTTGTCATGTGCACCTTGGTATAGCACCGTTATACCACCTGTCAAGTTTCGTGCCATTTGGAGGTCGTTTGGTACACCAATGGTTAACCGGGTAACCGTAAAGGCCTCTTTTGTGTGCAGCCCAACACCCCTTCCAAAGTGGCCCAAAACCCATCTAACTCCCTCCATGCTCTCGGTCGTTCAATCACGATCGTAGGGCGAAACCGCCCTCATTTGGACACCCTAGCTCCCTCTACCTATATATATGTGTGCCCCAAATTTTCGCTCCAAACCCTAGCCTTTTCTTCCTCCCCGCCGACGGACACGTCCCGACCCGCCAGACATGTCCGCCTGCCGCTTCGCCCACCTCACACGCCACGTGGCCCAGCCATCAGGTTTCGCCACTGCCTGCCAGAGCCCATCGCGGCTCTGCTGAGCCCATCCGGCGCCGCCGCCGCTGCCGCTTCGCCGCCGCCTTCGCCGGCCACTTGCCGCCTCGGCGCTTCGACCGGCGCTGCCGCCACCACACAAGGCCGCCGCCATGATCAAGGCCGCCGTTTCACCTCTGCCATCCACGCCTCACGCCGATCGTCTCTGCTGCCGGGCCAGCCAGTAGCTGGGTCTCGCCGCCGCTTCGCTCGCTCGCTGCTGGGCGCTGCGCTGCGCCTCGAACGGCGCCGCTTCCAGCCTCAAGGCTGCCCCTCGCCCTCCGCCTCCTCCGACTTCCTCCCTAACTCCGCGGAATTCAAAGTAACTCGATCCGCTACGCCCGATCCGATCTCGATCCGCTTGAGGTTGACCCAAATCCACTAAGTCCTCGATAATTTTGCAAAACATGCCATGTTCATCGACGTGTCTCTCGCATCCGCATTCTCGCTTGCAGCGCGATAATATGTATAATTGTTCACCTCGACGAGTACTTCATTTCATTACATTGCATCATTTTCATTTGAGCTCATCTTGGTGCCCAAATGTCATTGAAGAGTGCATGTTCATGTTAATCACGTAAACCGTTATAACTTGCTCATTTGTCATTTTTGCCATGATTGATGTGTGCATCCTATGAGGTTGATGTCTTCATGTATGTTGATCTATGACATGCCATCTTTCCAGGGGTGTATGCCATGTATTTTTTTGATCAATGTGGTGATTAGCACAAGCATGCAAAATAGGCTTTGTGATATTGCTGATTTTAGTCCCTGTTCTGCTGTTATTTTGATGCTATGTAAACTTGATGCTACAGAGAGATCCATGCATATTTTGAGATACTTCACTAAGGCTGTTTTGAACATATTGTTATTGCCTATCCATTCATGCCCTTGTTTGCAATTATGGAGTAGTCTAGCATGTCATTTTGGTGCTCTACTTTTGCTTCAAAATGTTTCCTGGCAGATTGTTTACTTGTTATTCAATTTGGCCAAGGTTGCTATATTTGATCCTTGCATGCTATGGACTTGTTCTTGACTTGGTTTGTTTGACAAACATGTCTTCTTGATGATGATATGCTTATCTTGTCATGCAATGACTTGGGATGAGTGAATCGAGCTTGCTAAGTAGGGTAGTTGCTGTTGCTGTTTTCCTGACAGATTCTGTTATATTTTGTTGCTATGTTAACATGCTTGTACTAATCATTCTATGCATAAGCTGGAGATGCTCTATAAACATGTTTTGATCTACATGTCATGCTCTATCCATACATGCCCCTGGTTGCATTTATAGGTTGCTGGAGCTTGTTTTAATCTTGCTCTAAAGTTGCTTCATAATGTTGCTGTCAGCCTGTTTACATTAAGTTCAATGTTTCCATGATTGTTTCCTAGTGATCCATGCACCCTATGACCATGCTATTGCCATGCTTAGCTTCATGAACATGCCTTCTTACTGTTGGTGGCCTTTCCATACCATGTATTGTTCTGTGGTGAGTGATTCAAGCTCACCAACGTGCCTACTTATTGTTGTTCCTGTCATGTTTGAATCTGTAATATAACTTGCCATGTTTACATGAGTGCCATCATATTTTCTGTGCCCTTTTGGTTCATGGTCAGTAAGGGACTTTTGATCTATGCAATTTGTAGATTCATGCCATGCCTTTGTTTGCCATGATAAGTTCCTGTAACATGTCGTTTGATAGCTATAAACATTGCAACCTGATGCTATTTCTGCTAAAGTCCAAAATCATATTATTTGCAATCTTACCATGTGTTTTGGAGCATGTTCTAGTGATTTCTGGAGATAGCTCAGTGTTCATGTTTTGTTATGCTTTACCAGTACTTCATGATCATGCCTTTTGTTATTATGTTGGGGTGCTGTAGCTTATTGTTTTGATGCTTGTAAGATGCCTAGTTGCTGTTATGGACAGATTGTTGGTATGACTTGTATAGAGTGTATGTGTTGAACCGCTGTTCGCTTTTGAGTGTGCTCTATATGAAACTTGCTTGATTTTGCATGTAGTTTCATATTATCATGTTGCATCCTTGTTTTGGTGTGTTTGCTTGATGTTTGTATGCATTTTGCATCAATGCCATGTTTAACTTGTTTTGCTCATATCTTCTAGACCGTAGCTCCAAATCTAATGAACTTTATATGTAACTTGACTAGATTTTCGTAGATCATCTTGGTGCATCTTAACTTGCTGTTTAACAACTTGAACATAAGGTTTATTCAGTTCTGGACCAATTTCGAAATTTGCATATGAGGACTTACCGAATTGTTATATGTTGTTTCCGCCTCATTTAAACTTGCCTTTGGTGTGTTGTTCTTGTTTGCATCATCTCTTGCCATGAGTAGCTTCATGTAGCTTGGTCATGCATCATGCTTGTTGTGCATCATGCCTTGTTCATGTGTGGTGTGTTTACCATGTTGTGTGCTTCTTCTCGATAGTTCCTGCTTTCGCTATGATCGTGAGGGTTCGCTCGCTCACGCAGTGGTTCGTTGTCATGGCTTCACCTTCTTCATGGACTCGTTCTTCTTCCTTGCGGGATTTCGTGCAAGATGACCGCTACCTCGGATCTCACTACTATCATTGCTATGCTAGTTGCTTCATTTTATCGCTATGCTGCGCTACCTATTACCTGTTTATCAAGCCATCCCATATTGCCATGAACCTCTAACCTTGACACCTTTCCTATGCAAACCGTTGTTTGGCTATATTACCGCTTTTGCTCAGCCCTCTTATAGCGCTGTTAGTTGCGGTGAAGTTGAAGATTTCTCCATGGTGACAGGATTTATGTTGGGATATCACAATATCTCTTATATTATTAATGCATCTATATATTTGGTAAAGGGTGGAAGGCTCGGCCTTATGCCCGGTGTTTTGTTCTACTTTGCCGCTCTAGTTTCCGCCATACCGTGTTATGTTCCCGGATTTTATGCTCCTAACGCTGTCGGGTGATTTATGGGACCCCTCATAGTTCGCTTTGAATAAAACTTGTCCAAAGAAGGCCCAACCTTGGTTTTACCATTTGCCTCACCACCACCTATACCCTTCCCTTGGGTCGGCCAACCAAGGGTCATCTTTATTTTAGCCCCCGGCCGTTGCTTGTCTAAGTGCTGGTCCTAACTAGAGTCCTTTTAGCGCTCTCAAGGAAACTTGAGGTCTGGTTTTAGTTGTACGGAGTGCTCATCCGTGTTGCCCCGAGAACGAGATATGTGCAGCTCCTATCGGGATTGTCGGCGATCGGGCGGCTTTTGCTGGTCTTGTTTTACCATTGTCGAAATGTCTTGTAAAGCGGGATTCCAAGACCGATCGGTCTTCCCGGAGAAGGTCTATTCTTCGCTGATCGCGAGAGCTTGTCATGGGTTGTTGGGACACCCCGCAGGTATAAACTTTCGAGAGCCGTGTCTCGGTTATGTAGCAGATGGGAATTTGTTAACGTCCGTTGTAGATAACTTGACACCAGATCCGAAATAAAATGCATCAACCGCTGTGTAGCCGTGATGGTCTCTTCTCGCGGAGTCCGGAAGTGAACACAGTTTCGTGTTATGTTTGATGTGAGCAGATGTTCAGATCACCTCTTGATCATTGCTAGTTCACGGCCGCTCCGCTTTGCTCTCTTCTCGCTCTTATTTATGTATGTTAGCCACCATATATGCTTAGTCGCTGCTGCAACCTCACCACTTTACCCCTTCCTTTCCCATTAAGCTTTGCTAGTCTTGATACCCATGGTAATGGGATTGCTGAGTCCTCGTGGTTTCACAGATTACAACAACAACAGTGCAGGTACAGGTTATGCGATGATCATGACGCGAGAGCGATGCTTGCTTGCGTTGAGTTCTTCTTCTGCTTCTTCGATTAGGGGATAGGTTCCAGGTCGGCAGCCTGGGCTAGCAGGGTGGATATTGTTTGAATTTCTGTTTATGATTCATCCGTAGTCGGATGTTGTTCTTGTATGTTGTATTGTTGTATTCGTGTGGCATTGTATGCCTCTTGTATGTATCCCTACCTATTTATGTAATGTTGATGTAATGATATCCACCTTGCAAAAGCGTCTCAATATGCGGGTCTATCCTTGGTGGGACCTTCGAGTTCCTTTTGGATAGGGTCGCATATTGGGCGTGATACCCGGACTCACATTGTTTTTAGTAGAATTGCCATGATGTTTCTTTTGTCCAGAAATAAAAGTTCTCGGATTGGGCTAAAACTTTATAGAGAGTATTTGCAGAATATATAAAAAATACTTGCAAAGACAAATACCAGAGGAGGACCACTAGGGCGCCACAAGCCCAGGGGGCGCGCCCACCCCTCAGGGCGCGCCTAGCAAACTTGTGGGCCCCTAGCAGCTTCGGCTAGCCTAACTCCAACTCCATAAGTACCTATTCCTCTAGAAAAAAATCAGAGAGAAGGAGCCATCGCTGTTTACGATATGGAGATGCCGCCATCTCCTGTTCTTCATTAGGAGGGCTGATCTGGAGTCCGTTCGGGGCTCTGGAAATGAGGGGGGTGGTTTGACGATGTCGTCATCATCAACCATCCTCCATCACTGTCACAGCCCTAGAATAATGTTTGTAAATAGTGGCCTTGCCACCCATGCATCATGTCTAGATTTCTGAAACTTGAATTGAGGAATTTTGAAAGCCTCAAAAACTTAATTAAAAGTAGGGCAAAGAACCCTAGAAATCTCATTCTTTGTTCCAAGATGTCCTTTTGCAATGTTCGAGAATTTTGGCAAGAGCTATATATCAAACCAAAATTTAGGAACATTTTGAAGGAATTATTTTTGGACTTTGAATTTAAATCAATACTATTTTGAATTTGAGTTTATATTCAAATATATACTGAATATATGTTCAAATAACTGAAACAATTTTATGTGCTTTGGTATAACTCCATTGTGCTAAATAAAATGTTCAGGGGAATTTTGTCACTGATCTTGAATTTGTTTTATTTAGAAACAAAGGCAAAAGGAAGTAAATTAAACAAAACAGAAGGAAATTAAAAAGAGCAGAGCTTACCTAGCGCCACTGCAGCCCACCGGCCCAGCTCAGAGCCGAGGCCCAGCCCACTGCATGGCGGTTGTCGCCTTCAACCTCTCGCCAAGAGGCAGAGGCGCACGCCACAAGGCCGCCTCGCCACCTCCTCGCTTCCTCCCGCCCTCTAGCGACGCCACGGAGATGCCCCTGTCCCTCGCCTCCTCTCCTCACTCACTGCACTGCTCTCTCTCTCCGCCTCCGCCTCTCCTCTCTCTCACGAACCCGAAGGCAGCTGCCGCCACCGACGAGCACCGCCAGGCTACAACCATTGCCTCGCCTCACCGACGCCCCAGAAGCTCCGCCCACCCCCTCTTCCTCCCCACCGATCCACGGCCTCCGAAGCCCTATAGCTGCCGCTTTCAAGCTCGCCTCAACCTTCGGCCGGGCGAACTTTCGAGGATTCATGAGCCCAGCCTCCCCGCCTCGCTGCTGCTTCCACCAGATCCGCCAGAGCTACTCTTCCATTCCCTCCTCCTCGTGCTCGCTCTCAGATTCTAGCCGCCTTTCACCGGAGCCGATTGCCGCCGCGGGCCATGGCGTGGCTGGCACACAGCCACTGCAGCTCGCCTCCCGAGCCCACCCAGGCTCACCGCAACCTCAGAACCCAAAGCATTTAACCATTTGTCCTCCTGCACCGCAGCGCCGGTCCCGCGAACCCCCGAAGCTCCGCCGCCGCTGGCTCCACTCCGCGAACCCCGCCACCCCGCACCTCCTGCTGGTCCCCTAGATGCGCACGGCGCTGGCTACCTCCTGTGTTTTTCAAGGCCCAACCGCAGCCCATAGCGCAACTCCGCGAGCCACCGCCGCTGGTCGCCGCCGCTGCCTAATCGCCGGCGACCGACGTGGCGCTGTTGCTAGCGGCTAATCCCCAATTAGCACACTAATGACACGACAATGGGCCCTCAGAAGGGTCAAAGCCCGAGTCAACGCGGATTAGTTTCGTGTCACCGACGTAGGACTCCCGACGCCAGTTTGACTCGACCTGGCCGCTGACTCGCTGACGCTATGTCAAGGCCAGTCGACGCAGCTTAAATCATTTTTTGGAATTATTTTAATTCTAAATATTCAGGAAATTCCGTAAAATGTTCAAAACTTCAAAAATTCATAGTAATTCAACCGTGAATCCAAACTAAATAATTTATATATGAAAATTATCAGAAAAATTCAAGGAATCCATCTGTACCATTTTCATGCATGTTAGAACAACTTATAGCTGCTGTATAGCACAAATCAATTAAATGGCATTTAAATAATCATATATGGAGTTTGAATTGAATCTTGTATTCAACCAACTTCATTTAAATCATAGCTAGGTGCATTAGCTCAAACCACAGATATTGCCATGTCATGATCATGCATCATATTGAGCATTGCATTGATTGTATTTCTTCTCTGTCCGTATTTGTCCCTCTCGATAGACGTTGTACCGACGCTAGATCGCTGACACCGATGAAGACTCAATGCTATCTTCGTAAGTGCTGTGCAAGCAAAACCCCTTGTTCATTCCGATAAAATCCCACTCTCTCGCCTCCCGCTTCTTTTTATCGCATTAGGACAACAACGAATCATTTGTTACTTGTCATGTAGCTGAACCCCTTATCCATTGCATGACCTGTCATTCCACAAGAATAGATGAAACCCACTAGCATGAGTAGGAGTTGTTTGAGCCCTATTGTGCCTACTCATACATGCTTGTTTGTCATGCCTGCCATCGCTTAGAGTTGAGTCGGTCTCGATTCATCGAGGATGAATCGAGGTGTGTGAACATGACCCATCTGTGTGAGCTAAGTGTGTGAACACGATTTGGTAAAGGTAGCGTGAGAGGCCATGTAGGAGTACATGGTGGGTTGTCTCATTGTCGCCGCCCTCGTGAACTGAGTTCTGTGTTTGTGATCCATGATTCAGCTACTACCACGCATTGGGCCCAAACCAATGGACCTCTCGCTTCTTATTCATCCTTGTCCTCTCGCCCAGAGTTGCAAGTAGTTTCGTGTTTGTAGTATGTCGAGGCCGTGCGCAGCGCTGACCGTAGGGGTGGGCTGTGATGCAGAGGCACGTGGCACGTGTACCGGCGCCTGCTTGGTGTCTCGGGAACCCTGCTCACATCGCTTGGGGCTGTGAGCTAAACTTCGCCGAACTCCTCATAGATGGAACCCAAATAGGCGATAAACCCGACTAGGGACTTGAGTGTTTAGGTAGGCTGGGCCGACACCCACGCTGGGCTTCCGCTGAAGGTTGCCGAGTACATGTCGGTAAACGGCGTAAGCGTGAGAGCGTGAAGAAGTACACCCCGCAGGTTAACATCATCTATTCAATAGCCGTGTCCGCATGAAAAGGACTTCGGGTTGCCTATAACAGTTCATAGACAAGTGAAAGTGGATACTTTAAAATACGCAAGATAAGCGTGAGTGCTATGGATGGCGCTCTCGAGGGAGACGGAGCGGATCCATAGTGGTGTATTGATATGGTGAATATGTGGACTCGTAGCGCCACCTCAAAAGAGTTACTTGCAATGTAGTTCAGATAGCCACCGAGTCAAAGCTGGCTTGTCACTGTTAAACTCCACCATCCCTTTGTTGAAAATGATGCATATGTAGTTAGTTCTCGATGTAAGTCTTGCTGGGTACATTTGTACTCACGCTTGCCTATTTTATGTTTTTTGCAGAGACCTCGGCCTCGCTTAGTAGTACCACGTGGACTTCGACGCTTAGCTTGATACCTCAGCCACGATCTTGTGCCCTCGGCAGATCTCGGTAGTTAGTCGCTTCTAAGCCTTTTTCATTTGTAGATGTCTATACTGACATGTTGTGCTTCCGCTTGTGCTTGATTTGTATGTTTCAATGTTGGGTCATGAGACCCCTTTTGTAATATCTCGCCTCCTGAGCCTAATGAATAAATACTTGAGTCGAGAGTCATGTTGTGATGCCATGTTGTATTTGCACATATCGGGCATATTGTGTGTATGTTATTGAAATGCTTGGTATGTGTGGATCCGACTATCTAGTTGTTTATCTTTAGTAGCCTCTCTACTGGAAATGTCTCCTAGTGTTTCCACCGAGCCATGGTAGCTTGCTACCGCCCGAACACTTAGGCTGGCCGCATGTGTCCTTCTTCGCTCTCGTGTCTCGTTCTTCGGGAAATGTCACGCTGAGTACCGGAGTCCTCGTTAGCCCGCTATAGCCCGGTTTATCGGAGTCCTCGCTAGCCCAAAGGCTACAGCCCGAACTTACTCGCTGATGACCGACACGCTCGATGTCGGGTCATGGATGCCTGTCCTCGTAAGTCTGTGCCACTTTGGGTTTACGACTAGCCATGTCAGCCCGGCCTTTTCATATGGATGCTAGCGACACTATCATATACGCAGCCAAAAGGCTAAACGGTCCCGCAAAGGTAAGGCGACACCTGGGGATACCGTATGCGAGGCCGCAAAGTGATATGAGGTGTTACAGCTAGATCGATGTGACATTGAGTCGGGTCCCGATAGCTTTGGTATCGAGCCCGATCATCAGAGGATTACCAAGCCAAACCGGTCAAGTTGTGTCTAGAAATGCTTTAGTTATGTAAGGGAATTGATTGTGGGATGGAACGTAAGGCTCTTTTTACTCCTTATACCTCATGGCCTTCTGATCTGAGTCAACCTCTTCTCTTCCACGGGGATTTAAGAACTAGGCTTTCATCTATCTATCGATGACGTGTTACTAATCCATAGACTTTAAGATTGTTGGTTTTAAGCCCCAGTTCAGTTCTACTATTTCCGTATGTTAACTGTTGATCTTAAAACCCTGATATTATGCTTGAGTGGTTATGCCACCATTTTGTAGCATGTCTAAAATCTTTTTGGGCATTTACAGCCCTTATGCTGTCCGAGTCATCCCAGGTTTCTAAATAGTCTGAAGCATTTGCAAAATCCCTTCCTTCTGTTCTGATGTCCCTTTGGGCCAGATTAACCACACCAAATGCTGAGTTGAGGTATTCTATTGCCTCGACATATATGTTGGAATTATTATTATGACCCTAGGTGTCTTAGGGGATCATCTAGTAGTCTAGCCATGTTTTGTGTTCCCGTGTGATGATTCTCGCCATCATTCTCGAAAGCATCCTGTGATGCCATTTAGTAGTAGGTATTCTATTCCCGGTTTTGAACCCAAGATTCACTCCACTTACCTCGTGTTGATAGTGTTGCTAGTTCCTTTAGGTTATTAGTAACCTTTGCATTAGTCCTCGAGGTCCGTGGTATTTCCTTCTTCCAAATACTATGAACCACTTATGGCGAAGTTTGTTGGATCAAAAGATCACAACAGAGTGCCTCGATGAGTTCTCCATTCATACTTGTGATTGTGCCGCTTTTACTTTCCCGCATGGATTATCTCGAAGAAATATGTTGAACTTGGTTCGACATACTAATCTATGCATCCACAACTCGAAAATCATATGTTCCTTTGAGTTGTCCCCTTTAGTTGTATACCGACCTTCGCCTATCGGTTGATAGTCGAGTAGTCGGCATTCGCTCATCGATGCCTATTATTCTTGTGGTCCGCTGCCATTCTATTCCGTAATGACTAGGAGAAACAAACTCCAAAGACTTTGTCCATTTCTAGGATTGGGTCAAAGCAATTGTAATTGCAGATCAAATTGCTAATCTAGCTTTTGCTCGTTTCTACCTTGGAGTATTACCATCTTGACATTAAGAATATCATGAGAATTGCACTACCTCTTATGAATTCTTGATGTAGTGATACTTCTTGCCGCCATTGTTCATTTCTCGTTCCCGTGTTGTTGCAACCGAATGTCGACAAGTGAATCATGATGTGTGAAATCATTACTCCTAGCAACCTTGTTGCTTGGTAGTTAAAGGACAATAATTTCATTCTTAGCGTGTTGGTTCTTGAATCATCATTCTAAGACTGATTGTGCTACCTAGTCCTTGTTCCCGTGCACTCTTCGATTGATGAGTTAGGATTTTGTTAAGTCCTCGCCATTTGATCATATCGCCTTGCCCTCAAAAGCAAGATTGTTCTCGAGCTTAGTAACATATCGGTGGTTCGTGATTCTCCGATTGTCTTCTGAGGTATCACCAGATGTCACCGACCGCTATGTTGAGCTCGTGATCAAGTTGGTTTCTTGTAAACCACCCTTCTCCAAGAGTCTGTGGGATACCCTGAGCTAGTTGGTTGCCAAACAACAACTTGGAGAGTTGGAAGATAAAAGATTGCCCGGCTTAGTTCATTTTAAGGGATATCTTTGTGTGTGTGTGAAGAAAGATGATATCTTCATCAATTGATCCTCGAGACCAGTTGTTGGAGCTATTGTCTTGCCAAAACTTTGATTTGGGTGTGGGCTATTCTCAAATCAAATCGAACTAACGATGTACGTAATGTTGTCTTACTCGTGGATATTCCTCGAGCATACACCATTATATCTTTTGGTCCGACCAATACTATCACCTTGTTCACATAATTATGGAATTCCATCCCTATGGGAATCTGGATGAATCGTTGTTGAGCCCATCGACAACATCCTTACCTCTCCATAATCTTTTGAACATCAAGCTAGTATTGAAACTTTCTAAAGCATTTGCTCATGCTAGCTCATGAAGCATATGTTCGATGAAAGAAGTGACTTCTCTAATTCATGTGCATTTGATGCAAGTTGTCACCGTGAATTGATAAAGTCAATGTTGCTTCCTTGAATCATCCCAAGTTAGTCACACATGTGCAAAGTATACCATGGTTTGGTAGATTAATTACCTCCACTCCATATGTATTCAGAGCACACCAAGCCACCGATTGATTTGTTCAAGGAGAAGAAGCTCCTTCTTAAGAGTATACCCTATGCAAGGACTTCGATATCCTCGATGATGGTTTCCTCCCGAACTCGCTTAGTGTTTTATTATAAGACTACTATGTGGTCATGCTTGTCTTGGACAGCGTGTTCACAGTGTTTGTAGCAGTAACCAGCTCATGTTTTGGAGCTTGCTATCGTAGTTCATTTCCGAGAATCTCGCAACGCCATCTCGCCGATTTGTGTTGCAAACTTTCATTTTTCTTTCTAGACTCGATAAGTCCGATTATTCTCGACACCAACCAGATCTGAATCTCAGCAGATATGATGGTTGGAACATTTCCCAAGAACTATAATATTGGTCTCGCGATAACCGTAAAGCGGATGTCGTGGCTAACACACCCCACCGAAGACCTGCTATTGTAGTATCTTGATTGAGAAAGTTGGCACCTCCCCATAAGGACTTCGAGGGTTTACTCCCTAGTTGTGCCTTATGATTTTTGTGTTCAAGTCCGACCTTTACTTGATGTTCTAGATACTGCACCATATCTATGAATGGGATATGCTAGCACATCAAGGAGAACATTAGAAGCGGAGTGCTAAATGTCTCTACGATCTTCCAGATTTTGTTCCCTTGGCCGCACTAAGGTGAAATCTGAGAAGGTGTTGTCTTCCTTTGCATCTGCATTGTCCATCACTATTCATCATGGTGGTATGTTGTGTTGCTGTGATCCTTGACACGGATGTTGGTAAAACCTTGATGAATATGGAAATGCTCAAGTTCTTGAGAGCACGCACAAGCACTATGTATTATCACCGCACTAACTCGAATTGTTCCTAGTCTTTGGGTTATGCTATAACCACTCCAATAGTGGAATCACTCTCACCGCTGAGCTTCTCCCAGCCACTAAAAATCATCCTTTGTGTTGTCTTCAACAAGGTAATCCACATCATCCAACCCGACCCGAGAATGTCACTCTTTCTGACTCTTTCAAATAATTGATTGTGATTTGCCTTAGGCTGGTATAAAGAGTTTCAATGATCTCTAATCAAAGGTAATTCTTTTGCCACCTAAGGGATATATCTATGAGTTACCTTTCCTAAGGTCTCTCGCTAGGTATCATGACAACCATTTTCCTCGCTACTTTGAAACCTCATCAAATTGTTTCCTCCGTCCTTCATGATGTGTGATTTACCTCTCAGCTCAAGAGATGTTCTACATCTCATTCCGTGAGTTGATCTTGTGATCATTAAGATGATCCATCCTTGTAGAGTGTCTTTGTCCTCGTGTTGGATGAAAATCTCAAAAGCAAAGACGCCAAGATCAATTGGAGCACCGAATCAAGATCCCCAAGAAAGACAGCTTGGATGGTGAAAATTGTAATAGCTTGTGTCCTCTCTGCCTTCTTACTCACGCCTTGAATCTCGGACGAGATTCTTGTTTAGTGGGGTGAGTTGTCACAGCCCTAGAATAATGTTTGTAAATAGTGGCCTTGCCACCCATGCATCATGTCTAGATTTCAAACTTGAATTGAGGAATTTTGAAAGCCTCAAAACTTAATTAAAAGTAGGGCAAAGAACCCTAGAAATCTCATTCTTGTTCCAAGATGTCCTTTTGCAATGTTCGAGAATTTTGGCAAGAGCTATATATCAAACCAAAATTTAGGAACATTTTGAAGGAATTATTTTGGACTTTGAATTTAAATCAATACTATTTTGAATTTGAGTTTATATTCAAATATATACTGAATATATGTTCAAATAACTCAAACAATTTTATGTGCTTTGGTATAACTCCATTGTGCTAAATAAAATGTTCACGGGAATTTTGTCACCGATCTTGAATTTGTTTTATTTAGAAACAAGGGCAAAAGGAAGTAAATTAAACAAAACAGAAGGAAATTAAAAAAGAGCGTAGCTTACCTAGCGCCACTGGCAGCCCAAATGGCCCAGCCAGAGCCGAGGCCCAGCCCACTGTGGCGGTTGTCGCCTTCAACCTCTCGCCAAGAGGCAGAGGCGCACACAAGGCCGCCCACGCCACCTCCTCGCTTCCTCCCGCCCTCTAGCGACGCCACGGAGATGCCCCTGTCCCTCGCCTCCTCTCCTCACTCACTGCACTGCTCCTCTCTCCCCGCTCCGCCTCTCCTCTCTCTCACGAACCTGAAGCGCAGCTGCCGCCACCGACGAGCACCGCCAGGCTACAACCATTGCCTCGCCACCGACGCCCCAGAAGCTCCGCCACCCCTCTTCCTCCCCACCGATCCACGGCCTCCGAAGCCCTACATTGCCGCTTCTCAAGCTCGCCTCAACCTTCGCCGCGGGCGAACTTTCGAGGATTCATGAGCTCCAGCCTCCCCCCGCCTCGCTGCTGCTCCACCAGATCCGCTGTGAGCTACTCTTCCATTCCTCCTCCTCGTGCTCGCTCCTCAGATTTAGCCGCCTTTTCACCGGAGCCGATTGTTCTCGCCGCCGCCATGGCGTGGCTGGCCACATCCACCGCAGCTCGCCCCGAGCCCACCCAGGCTCACCGCAACCTCAGAACCCAAAGCATTTAACCATTTGTCCTCCTGCACCGCAGCGCCGTCCCGCTAACCCCGAGCTCCGCCGCGCTGGCTCCACTCCGCGAACCCCGCCACCCCGCACCTCCTGCTGGTCCCCTAGATGCGCACGGGCGCTGGCTACCTCCTCGTGCTTTTCAAGGCCCAACCGCAGCCCATAGCGCAACTCCGCGAGCCACCGCCGCTGGTCGCCGCCGCTGCCTAATCGCCGGGCGACCGACGTGGCGTTGCTGCTAGCGGCTAATCTCCAATTAGCACACTAACAGACATCGACAATGGGCCCTCAGAAGGGTCAAAGCCCGAGTCAACGCGGATTAGTTTCGTGTCACCGACGTAGGACTCCCGCACGCCAGTTTGACTCGACCTGGCCGCTGACTCATTGACGCTATGTCAAGGCCAGTCGACGCAGTTAAATCATTTTTTGGAATTATTTTAATTCTAAATATTCAGGAAATTCCGTAAAATGTTCAAAACTTCAAAAATTCATAGTAATTCAACCGTAACTCCAAACTAAATAATTTATATATGAAAAATTATCAAAAAATTCAAGGAATCCATCTGTACCATTTTCATGCATGTTAGAACAACTTATAGCTGCTGTATAGCACAAATCAATTAAATGGCATTTAAATAATCATATATGGAGTTTGAATTGAATCTTGTATTCAACCAACTTCATTTAAATCATAGCTAGGTGCATTAGCTCAAACCACAGATATTGCCATGTCATGATCATGCATCATATTGAGCATTGCATTGATTGTATTTCTTCTCTGTCACGGTATTTGTCCCTCTCGATAGACGTTGTACCGACGCCAGGATCGCTGACACCGATGAAGACTCAATGCTATCTTCGTAGTGCTGCAAGCAAAACCCCTTGTTCATTCCGATAAAATCCCACTCTCTCGCCTCCCGCTTCTTTTACCGCATTAGGACAACAACGAATCATTTGTTACTTGTCATGTAGCTGAACCCCTTATCCATTGCATGACCTGTCATTCCACAAGAATAGATGAAACCCACTAGCATGAGTAGGAGTTGTTTGAGCCCTCACAGCCTACTCATACATGCTTGTTTGTCATGCCCGCCATCGCTTAGAGTTGAGTCGGTCCGATTCATCGAGGATGAATCAGAGGTGTGTGAACATGACCCACTGTGTGAGCTAAGTGTGAACACGATTTGGTAAAGGTAGCGTGAGAGGCCATGTAGGAGTACATGGTGGGTTGTCTCATTGCCGCCGCCCTCGTGAACTGAGTTCTGTGTTTGTGATCCAAGATTCAGCTACTACCACGCATTGGGCCCAAACCAATGGACCTCTCGGCTTTTTATTCATCCTTGTCCTCCGTCCAGAGTTGCAAGTAGTTTCTGTGTTTGTAGTATGCTGGAGGCCGTGCGCAGCGCTGACCGTAGGGGTGGGCTGTGATGCGGTAGGCACGTGGCACGTGTACCGGCGCCTGCTTGGTGTCTCGGGAACCCTGCTCACATCGCTTGGGGCTGTGAGCGAAACTTCGCCGAACTCCTCATAGATGGAACCCAAATAGGCGATAAACCCGACTAGGGACTTGAGTGTTTAGGTAGGTCGTGGCCGACACCCACGCTGGGCTTCCGCTGAAGGTTGCCGAGTACATGTCGTAAACGGCGGTAAGCGTGAGAGCGCAGTGAAGAAGTACACCCTCGCAGGTTAACATCATCTATTCAATAGCCGTGTCCGCGAAAAGGACTTCGGGTTGCCTATAACAGTTCATAGACAAGTGAAAGTGGATACTTTAAAATACGCAAGATAAGCGTGAGTGCTATGGATGGCGCTCGAGGGAGACGGAGCGGATCCATAGTGGTGTATTGATATGGTGAATATGTGGACTCGTAGCGCCACCTCAAAAGAGTTACTTGCAATGTAGTTCAGATAGCCACCGAGTCAAAGCTGGCTTGTCATTGTTAAACTCCACCATCCCTTTGTTGAAAATGATGCATATGTAGTTAGTTCTGATGTAAGTCTTGCTGGGTACATTTGTACTCACGCTTGCCTATTTTATGTTTTTGCAGAGAGACCTCAGCCTCGCTTAGTAGTACCACGTGGACTTCGACGCTTAGCTTGATACCTCAGCCACGATCTTGTGCCCTCGGCAGATCTCGTAGTTAGTCGCTTCTAAGCCTTTTTCATTTGTAGATGTCTCAGACTCGACATGTTGTGCTTCCGCTTGTGCTTGATTTGTATGTTTCAATGTTGGGTCATGAGACCCCTGCTTGTAATATCTCGCCTCTGAGCCTAATGAATAAATACTTGAGTCGAGAGTCATGTTGTGATGCCATGTTGTATTTGCACATATCGGGCATATTGTGTGTATGTTATTGAAATGCTTGGTATGTGTGGATCCGACTATCTAGTTGTTTATCTTTAGTAGCCTCTCTACCGGAAATGTCTCCTAGTGTTTCCAATCGAGCCATGGTAGCTTGCTACTGCTCCGAACACTTAGGCTGGCCGGCATGTGTCCTTCTTCGCTCTCGGTCTCCGTTCCTTCGGGAAATGTCACGCTTGAGTACCGGAGTCCTATTAGCCCGCCATAGCCCGGTTTATCGGAGTCCTCGCTAGCTCAGCTACAGCCCGAACTTACTCGCTAATGACCGACACGCTCGATGTGGGTCATGGATGCCTCGTCCCTCGTAAGTCTGTGCCACTTTGGGTTTACGACTAGCCATGTCACCTGGCCTTTTTCATATGGATGCTAGCGACACTATCATATACGCAGCCAAAAGGCTCAAACGGTCCCGGGCAAAGGTAAGGCGACACCCGTGGGGATACCGTGCGTGAGGCCGCAAAGTGATATGAGGTGTTACAGGCTAGATCGATGTGACATTGAGTCGGGGTCCTGACAATCACCAATTTCGTAATGCTCACAATGGGGATTGAGTAATTCCTTCGTAGGATTGCTAGACGACGATGGGTTGGATGAGATTTATCATGTGATCGAGTCAGTTTTGTTAGTGCTTGAACTCTAGTATCCACTATGTTCTAAGATTGATGTTGCTATGACTTTGTTAAGCTTAGTGCTTGTCACTAGGGCCCGAGTGCCTGATGTCTACGATGCAACCTTCTTCTTGTAAACTCGTGTTGTTCCTCCAAGCGCAGTGTTTTGTAGGACAGTAGCAAATTTCCCTCAAATGGTTGACCTAAGGTTTATAAATCCGTGGGAGGCGTAGGATGTAGATGGTCTCTCTCAAACAACCCTGCAACCAAAGAACAAAGAGTCTCTTGTGTCCCCAACACACCCAATACAATGGTAAATTGTATAGGTGCACTAGTTCGGCGAAGAGATGGTGATACAAGTGCAATATGGATAGTAGATATATGTTTTGTAATCTAAAAATATAAAAATAGCACGATAGCTAGTAACAAAAGTGAGCGAAAATGGTACTACAATGGTTAGAAACAAGGCCTAGGGTTCATACTTTCACTAGTGCAAGTTCTCTCAACAATGATAACATAATTAGATCATATAACAATCCCTCAACGTGCAACAAAGAGTCACTCCAAAGTCACGAATATTGGTGAACAACCGAAGAGATTATTGTAGGGTACGAAACCACCTCAAAGTTATTCTTTCTGATCGATCTACTGGGCTATTCGTATAAGTGTCACAAACAGCCCTAGAGTTGGTACTAAAATAACACCTTAAGACACACATCAACCAAAACCCTAATGTCACCTAGATACTCCAATGTCACCACAAGTATCCGCGGGTTTGAGTATACGATATGCATCACACAATCTCAGATTCATCTATTCAAACCAACACAAAGAACTTCAAAGAGTGCCGCAAAGTTTCTACCGCAGAGTCAAGATGAAAATTTGTGCCAACCCCTACGAATAAGTTCACAAGGTCACCGAACCCGCAAGTTGATCACCAAAACATACAGCAAGTGGATCACGTGAATATCCCGTTGTGACCATAGATAAGCACATGCAAGACATAGATCAAGTGTTCTCAAATCCTTAAAGACTCAATCCGATAAGATAACTTCAAAGGGAAAACTCAATCCATAACAAGAACGTAGAGGGGGAGAAACATCATTAGATCCAACTACAGTAGCAAAGCTCGCGGTACATCAAGATCGTGCCAAATCAAGAAAACGAGAGAGAGAGAGAGAGAGAGAGAGAGATCAAACACATTGCTACTGGTACATACCCTTAGCCCCGAGGGTGAACTACTCCCTCCTAGTCATGGAGAGCGCCAGTATGATGAAGATGGCCACCGATGATGATTTCCCCCTCCGGCAGGTTGCCAGAATAGGGTCCCAATTGGTTTTTGGTTGCTACAGAGGCTTGCGGCGGCGGAACTCCCAATCTAGGTTTTGTTGTGGTGGTTTGGGGATTTACAAGAGGTGTTGAAGTCGGGAACAAGTCAGGGGGGTCCCCAAGTCAACCACAAGATAGGGGGCGCGCACAGGGGGGTAGGGCACGCCCTCTTATCTTGTGGTTGGCTCAGGACTCTTCTGCCCAACTTCGATGCTCCGTGGCCTGATTCTAGTCCAAAAATAATCACCGTAAATTTTCAGCTCATTTGGACTCCATTTGATATTCCTTTTCAGTGAAACTCAAAAACAAGGAAAAAACAGAAACTGGTACCGGGCTCTAGGTTAATAGGTTAGTCCCAAAAATCATATAAAATAGCATATAAAACATCCAAGATAGATAATATCATAGCATGGAACAATCAAAAATTATAGATACGTTGGAGACGTATCAAGCATCCCCAAGCTTAATTCCTACTCGTCCTCGAGTAGGTAAATGATAAAAACAAATTTGTTGATGTGGAATGCCACCTAACATATTTATCCATGGAATTTTCTCTATTGTGGCATGAATGTTCAGATCCATAAGAGTCGAAAAAAAGATTAATATTGACATAAGAACAATAATACTTCAAGCATACTAATAAAGAAATTATGTTTTTTCAAAATAACATGGCCAAAGAAAGCCTATCCCTACAAAATCATATAGTCTGGCTATGCTCCATCTTCATCACACAAAATATTCAAATCATGCACAACCCCGGTTTCAGCAAAGCAATTGTTTCATACTTTAGTATTCCCAAACCTTTTCAACTTCCACGCAATACATGAGCGTGAGCCATGGACATAGCACTATAGGTGGAATAGAATATTGTGGTTGTGGAGAAGACAAAAGGAAGGAGATAGTCTCACATCAACTAGGAGTATCAACGGGCTATGGTGATGCCCATCAACAGATATCAATGTGATTGAGTAGGGATTGCCATGCGACAGACGCACTAGAGCTATAAGTTTATGAAAGCTCAAAAAGAAAAACTAAGTGGGTGTGCATCCAACTTGCTTGCTCATGAAGACCTAGGGCGATTTGAGGAAGCCATCGTTGGAATATACAACCCAAGTTCTATAATGAAAAGTTCCCACTACTATATGAAAGTGATAAAATAGGAGACTCTCTACCATGAAGATCATGGTGCTACTTTGAAGCACAAGTGTGGAAAAAGGATAGTAACATTGTCCCTTCTCTCTTTTTGTCTCTTTTTTCCGGTTTTTTTCTTTTTTCTTCTTTTTCTTCTTTGGCTTCTTTGGCCTCTTTTTTTGTTTGGCTTCTTTGGCCTCTTTTTTTATTTCCTCACATGGGACAATGCTCTAATAATGATGTTCATCACACTTCTATTTACTTACCTCAGAAACTACAACTCGATACTTAGAACAAATATTTGACTCTATGTGAATGCCTCCGGCGGTGTACTGGAATGTGTAATGACTCAAGAGTGACATGTATGAAAGAATTATGACGGTTCAACCACATGATCATGCGAAGCATTATGACAATGACATAACGTGTCATAATAAACGGAATGGTGGAAGTTGCATGGCAATATATCTCGGAATGGCTATGGAAATGCCCTAATAGGTAGGTATAGTGGCTGTTCTGAGGAAGGTATATGGTGGGTGTATGGTACCGGCGGAAGTTGTGCAGTACAAGAGAGGCTAGCAATGGTGGAAGGGTGAGAGCGCGTATAATCCATGGACTCAACATTAGTCATAAAGAACTCACATACTTATTGCAAAAATCTATTAGTCATCAAAACAAAGTACTACGCGCATGCTCCTAGTGGAAGGGTTGGTAGGAGTTAACTATCGCGTGATCCCGACCTCCACACAAAGGATGACAATCAAAAATACCTCATGCTCCAACTTCATTACATGACGGTTCACTGTCATGGGAACGAACACCTATGGGGCTAGCGGACCGGGCCCCTTTCGGTTCGGCGGGGGGCGGAGATCGCACGAAGAGCAGATCGAGGCGGGGCACACGGGTGATTTACCCAGCTTCGGAGCTCTCCGGAGAGATAATCCTCCTACTGCTGCATGTCCGATTTGTATTGTGTTCTTGCTCGGGAGCGCTGAGTGCTACAGTACACTCTAGCTGCTAACGAGACCGAGCGTGAGTGTTTTCTGGCTTCCAACCCCCCTCTACATTGCGCATGGGCCTCCTTTTATATGCTCAAGGGGTCACCGACATGTGGCAACGTAGGCGAGGGCAAAAATGGAAAAGGAGTTGTGGTTGGTACAACCACCTAATAAAGGTATCCTACCTAACCCTGACGGCAGGGGACAAGGGCATTAAATGCCCGTCCGTGTCGCCCAAACAAAGGCAGTAAAGGGACCGCTGGGGCGCCACCGCCGCCACGATGGCAATCTTGTCATTGCTGCCACTCGCACCGCCGCTGCACAGCCTCTAGCCACGCCAAGACCGGAAAGGCCTCGTATGGCACATCGCCAGGTGTGCCGAGCGCTGGTACAGAGTGGTAGCTTGCCACGCAAGCGCCTTTGCCGCGGTCGCTGTCTTGTCGCGTCCGAAGCTTGTCTTCATCGGCCTTGCCGGGACGCGCGCTGTCGCGGCAAGTTCCTTGAAATGCCTTGGTTGGCCTTCCCGCAAGCTCCTCTTGCCGAGGTCTTGTCTCCTTGGCTTAAACACTTTGTTCTTGAATGGCTCCAAAGGAACCACGGAGGACCTTGGCGGTCACCCGGCAAGCCTTGCCGCTGGTGTCGCGATCGCCTGCACAAGTTCGGGATACTAGGGTACCCTGCTCTAGTACACCGACAGAGCCCCGGCCGGGCCACACACGGTGCCGAAGCGCCGTTGGCAGTGCCCAAACCAGGGCACGGCACGCCGCCTGGTTTACGCCGTCTTACTCAGATCCACCGCGCTTCTCCCTAACGGCACGCTGCCGAATGCGGCATCGGGAGAGATCGGGTGGCTTTTATTCAGAAAGCGAAACGTCCGCCTCCCTCTTTATAAGCAGGGAAACAGGCAATTTCATCTCGCCAGCTGTCCCCCAATCTCAAAATCTCCGCTGCCCCCCTTCTTCCAAAGCCGAAGAGAGCAGCGCCCGCTTCATTGCCACCGCACCACTAACGCCGCCGATCTCCCCACCACCTCCGCCATGGCTCTCGAAGCCGGAAGGCCGTGAAGTCGGCCGAGGCGCCAGGGCTCGAGGCGCCGCGAAGGAGCGGCAATCTTCCTCCCCGAGCTCGCCAAAGGAGCTGAGGGAGTACTACTACCTCTTCTCGTCAACGAAGACACAGCGCATCCGCAAGACGAAGGTACTTCCGCCGCCGCCCAACGGGCTCCGAACGGATATCCCTTCTTCACAGCTTTATCGCGGGCTCGCCCGCTTTCTCTCAATTCTTCATGATATCATGAACACCTACGGGTTCCACCTCCTTGATTTCACCCCAATGCTGTTTCGACCATGTCACAAGATCTCGCAAAAACTTTGTCGGAGTCCACCCAAACGTAGCTCTTTTCCGCCACTTCTTTATGCCCCGGGTCGAGAGAGGAGAACCTCTATCCGGTGGAATCGCTTGGATCTCGAGAGCCGGCAAGAAGGAAGCTTATCTGGAGGGGGAGCTCCGCAGCAAACGGGGGGAGTGGAGAGCAGACTATTGCTGGATTATCGAGCAAAACCCGCAGCCGTTTACTGCCCAGCGCCAAGCCCCAGCAGTGCGCGGCAATGATTGGAGCAACCTGGCCCTAGAAGACGATAGGTTGAAGATTGCCGTCACCCGGATCCTGCACCTCAGGCTTGCCGGGCTTACTGTAGGCGGTGTTGGCGCAGATTTTCTTCGCCGCCATATCGCCCCCCTACAGGAGAGGAGGAGACCCGCCTGGGAGTTCGGGGGCCCGACGGACATCATGAGGCTGCGCCCGGGCCTCAACTTCAACTTCACCATCCTGGAACTGGATGCGATGCTCAAGGAGCTGTTCACACGACCTCAACATCCCGAATGGTTCAGTTGCCGGGGCGCCGTCTCACAGGTAACACTTCCTCGCTCGATCGTGATCCGCGTAATGATGCCTCGCGGCGATTCACAAGGAATTGTCCCAACTTGGCAAGAGCTCATGGACGACGCTGTGTAGGAGTTCTTCGACGGCCTGGTAGAAGTGGCGGTCCGCCCGATGAATGAAGAGCCTCACCCGCGACACCACCGATGCGGAGATGCGGCGATTGCCACCAGGGGCGAAGAGGCGGCGTATTGCGCTGCCATGGCGAAGTTTGATTCACCGTGGAGGAGGTAGAGGCAGCCGAGGCGGCAAGCCTTGCCGATCGAGATGAGCTTGCCGGAGAGCTTGCCAGCGAGGGAGAGCTTGCCGAGCCTGAAGCCGAGTCGGGCGAGCCCGCCGAGGTTGCGAGCGGCCCGCCATCTCCAAGCAGCTTGCCGCAAGCAGAGCCCCCAGCGCAGCCCCCAGCTCCACCAAGAGCGCTGCCTCCCAAGGCCGGGACGAGTAGGGCGGCACACTCGTCAACAGCCACACGCCACACGACGCGCCTCCGCCATGACAAGCACTGCTGCTGGAGCACCTCACGCCACAGGGTAATCGGAGCGGGTCCTCCTGACCGCCGCTTCGATCCCGCCACGCCCCAGCTAAGCGGTCAAGGGAACCTACCTCCGCCTCGTCACACGGAGGTGGGCCGGATTTCACCTCTCCGCCTCAAATTCGACGAGGAAGAAGAAGAGTAAGATTCTTTGTTGTACTTGTAGTTATTCAATTTTTGCTGTTTTTGTCTTGTATCTGATTTGCTTTACTCTGAACTCATCCTTTTCAGGACCCTGGCCCAGAGAGCGGCGAAGAGAGCCAAGGCTCCGATGATTGTCATCGTGGACGAGCCCACCGCAACAGCAGGGGGTGCGCCCGAGACCACCTTGCCGGACCCGGCAATCATTCCTCAGCAGTTCCCCACCGCAGCCCCCAACAGAAGTATATGGTTTACTTCGCTGTTAGGCGCGCGCATGGGTGTTCTTTTCTTTTGCTGACATCTGATTACTGGTTTGTGTAGGAGCAGAGCAGCCTCACCAGGAGCAACCGGAAGCCGCCCCCGAGATGCTATCTCCTTCGACTACACCGCCAAGGGAGGATGCCCCAAAGAAGGAGCTGCTTCCCGCAAGGAGAGTTCTCCGTAAGGGACAGCACCAGCGATCCCCCGGTGGTGGAGACCACGACCAAAGAGCCCAGCACAGGTAATCCTCTTGCTTGAAAACTTCCCTTGGGTTCTTCTTTTTCTGATTTTCTTTTTGGATATTTGCTTGACTTTTTCTTTCTTTTCCCGGCCGTCAGATCCATCTTCCACGGAGCCGATGGAGACCGAGGCCACCGGCGAGGAGAACGCGCGCGGCAACACCAATGACGCCGCCGCCACCGAGGAGGAAGCTGGCGCTGATGATCCTGCCGACGAAGAGGCCGCCAGCTGCCGCCGCAGAGCCGGCGAGGGTCTGCATTGTATCGACGGCCTCGAGGCCGCAGCAGACAAGGCGCCATAACCGATCACGACCTCCGCCACTGCTGCAAAGATCAGTTCAAGAGCCCCACCCCAGCGCTTATCTCAAGGCCGGGCGATGGCGCTTTCATCAAGCTCCCCGGGCGCCAAGCTCCGTGAGCGCCGGTCGAAGGAGAAACTTTTGATGGAGAAGTGCTTGCTCGCTTAGGCCGACGCTGGTTGACGCGCCGAGCAAAGAAGCGGCAGAAGTCTGAGGAGGAGCAGCTGCTGCGGAAGCTGGTGTCACTCTACCGCACCCGGCAAGCGAAGCTGGAATCCCGAGAAGCGCTTGTCGCGAGGGCGGGTGTGGATATCGAGAAGCATGCGGAGGAGCTCCGGAGTCGCAACCAGGAAGCCCTCCGGTCCCTGGTAGAGGAGCGGGCGCAGCTCGTCGAGGCGCGGAAAGCCTTCCTCCTCGAGAAGGCTGAAGCTAAAGAGCAACAGCGGCTTGCCGCCGAGGAGCTCTTTGCGCGGGAAGGCGAGTTGGCGCAGCGGAAGGTTAACCTTGACAGCCACGAGGAGGAGCTTGCCGCGCACGCGCAAACATTCGGCGGGGCTCTCAAGGAAGCAGAGGATGCTGCCGCAGCTGCCGAGGCCGCCAAGAAGGAGCTGGAGACGAAGGTGGCGCAGCTGGAGGCCGATCTCAAGGCGAGGGATGAAGAGCTTGCCGCGCTCAAGCGTGAGCGCAAGAAGGACGCCCACGCCCATGGCGAGCTGCAGGGTCGTCTCGTCGAGAAGGGCAAGGAGCTGAGTGCCGCCAAGGACTCCAACACTGATCTTGAGTTGAAGCTGGCTACTTTGACCAAGACGCTGGATGGCGCCAGGGAGCAGGAGGTGGCCTTGAAGAAGGAGATCAAGGCCAATGAGGAGCTGTCAAGCGAAGTGCCGCCGCCACCTGTAACACCTTCAGGAAGAATGTGGAGCACTAGACGGAGGGTCTCGTGGATGTTGCCGCAGCCATCGACAGGGAGCTGGCGCAGCTGGGGATGGAGGATTTCGGGTATTCCTCCGATGAGAACCTCCAGCCCAGCACCAAGCTCACCTTGTTCTTCAAAGGTGTGGCGACGGCCCTCCAGAGACTCCAGGAAAGGATCCCAAAGTAGCTGGCCGACGAGTCGCACGTGATCTGCGCAAGAGTTCTTCAAAAGGTGTTGGTGAAGGTGGCCTTCCGCAAACCGGGCCTCAACCTCACCAATGTTCTCAAGAAGCTGCCATGGATGCTGATCCGAAGCGCCAAGGCCCTTGTCGCACCCATTGTGGACAAGGTGAACGAGGTCAAGAGGGTTGATGGCGATCGCGAGATTAGGCCGCCTGCTTTTCCTTTTCTTCTAGCTCACGATCATGTTACGGAACAATCTATTAGAGCTGTGACAAGCTATCTTGTAATATAACTTTTATTTTGGGTATCGATTGCTATGTTATTCCCTTTACTTGATTCCTTCCTTTGTATGTTTTTGCCCTACCCTTTTAGGGAACTTGCCGGCGCAGGCACCTTTTGTCATGAAGCGCTGAGTGCGGAACGTCAAGAGCCACTTCGTCAAGCGGTGTTGCTACCGACAAGAAACCTTGTCGCAACTAGTCGCAGCTCACTTAAGTTGTTGAGCGGACTCGGAACAAAGTAAGGGCGCAACTAGCTACGAGTTGGTTCCTCCGTGCACAGGTTTTCCATACAAAGCACGGTCGTTCGAGGAAGATGTAGGATCGGAAGTATGTCTAGAGGGGGGGTGATTAGACTACTTGACAACTTAAAAGTTTAGCCTTTTGATTAGGACAAGTTTTTAGCAAGTTCACAATGATGACCAAGTCAAGTATCACCCTACACATGCAATTCTAGAGTAATGGCAGCGGAAAGTAAATTGCACATGTAGTAAATAAGAGGTGGAGAAGAGCAAACGCAATTTGGAGACACGGAGATTTTTCTCGTGGTTCCGATAGGTGGTGCTATCGCCAATCCATGTTGATGGAGACTTCAACCCACGGAGGGTAACGGCCATGCGAGAGTCCACGGAGGGCTCCACCCACTAAGGGTCCACGAAGAAGCAACCTTGTCTATGCCATCATGGCCTACGCCCACGGAGGACTAGCCTTACTCGGGTAGATCTTCACGAAGTAGGCGATCTCCTTGCCCTTACAAACTTCTTGGTTCAACTCCACATCTTGACGGAGGCTCCCAAGCTTACACCTAACTAATCTAGGAGGCACCACCTCCAAAAGGTAATAGATGGTGTTGGTGATGATGAACTCCTTGCTCTTGTGCTTCAAATGATAATCTCCCCAACACTCAACTCTCATCACTGATTTGGCTGTGGTGGAAGAAAGGATTGAGTGGAAAGCAACTTGGGAAGGCTAGAAATCAAGTTTCATATGGTGGGAGTGGAGCAACTTGATCTCAACACAAGGGTAGGTAGTTTTCTTCTCAGTAAATGTAAGGTAGGAGTGGTAGTTCTTTCGATGGCTCTTCCACTAATGAAGAGGAGGTGGAGGGTATTTATAGCCTCCACACAAAATCCAACTGCTACACACATTTGACCAATCTCGGTCGACTGGTTGACAACTCGGTGAGACCGAAAGTTCAAATCTTAGAACGTTGGGATTTTCGTGGACCGAAAATACAATCTCTGTTAGTCCGATTCTTCCAAAGACTAGGGTTTGCCATTCTCGTGGGACCGATTTTCTCATCTCGGTGACACCGATTTGAGTACGTATGTTACGTAAGGTTGGCAACACTAGTTTCGTAAGACCGAGTTTGGAATCGAAAATCCAAATTTCTAGGGTTTGGGTATATGGCTGAGGTGGTTCATCTCGGCAGACTGAGTTTATGGAATCGGTGGGACCGAGATTACTTATGAGTTTATGTTGGAATGAAAGATTGCTGATAGTTTGAGAGATAAATCACTAAGCACTTTGAGCAACCAGATCATCATCATAACCTCATCCCCTTTAATAGTATTGGCTTTCCTATGGACTCAATGTGATCTTGGATCACTAAACCAAAAATGGAGTCTTGAGCTTTTGCCAATGTTTTCCTTAGCATTTTGAGGGGTCCACATCATCAGTCATTGCCATACCCATATCACCGAACTTTCTCAAATATTCTCAAGAAACAATTAGTTCAATGATATATATGTTGTTATTAATTACTAAAACCACCCGGGATTAGTTGCACTTTCAATCTCCCCTTTTTGGTAATTGATGACAACCTATAGATCAAAGCTTCGACAAATGATATAATCAATGAATAACATCGTCGCTTTGAGAAGTATGTGATAAGCAAGAGCTCCCCTAAATTTGTGCATTATTTAAGATTTATGCTTGAATGCAAATGCACAATCGATTAGGATCATGGGTCACTCTTCCATGTCACATACATCTTGGTGGAGCGCATAAAATGATAAGAATGAATAGCATGCACCCAATCACCAAGACATGAGTAAATGATCATACAAGATTTGGATAGAATATGATAAGCATTAAGCACTCATTAAGCATAGTATGATTAAGCACTCATCTAAGATAGAGCAAACGAGTATCAAGCACACCTAAATGTCTCAAGAACTCAAAAGTATCTCAAGGAAAACCGCAAACGAAAGAGCAAAACGAGCACTCTCTCTCGAAGTCCTATGATCTATACACTTTTCCCTTTGGCAACAAGTTACCAAAAGTTCGAAGGTATAGAGCTAAGCGCCACTAGGGACTCTCACGGCCATGCTCCTCGTCAAGGCCGATGGAGTGGAGATAGCTGCATCCGCAAAGGCTTCGCTGAAGTCTGTGGAGCCGGAGGAGGGATACCGGAGCCGAGCCGAACCGATGGAGCTGTGGAGGTGCTGATGTCAGAGCCCGGGTCTGCCACCGAATAGCAAATGATCTGGCTTTGTGGGACTGGAGCAGCTGCTCATAGTCATCCTCAACAAGGTCCTCCTGCATCTCCTTCATGAGCTCTCTTTTCCCTCTTCGCTTCCTCGATGTCCGCCTCAAGCTTGTTGACGGTGACCTGACTTCACCACCTTGACATCCAGAGCATGGAACTTGTCTTCAACTATCCTCTCAAGACTCTCCGAGACTGCACTATGCTGGCCAAAGCGAGTTCAATCCTCCGGTAGCTTCAAGAAGTTGTTCTCCAACGCCTTGGGCTTTGTTGCTGCCGCTGCGCTTCCTTCTCAGCTTTGGCTTGTTTGGCAGCTTCAGACTTAGCTTGTCCTTCAACAGATGTGGGATCATCCTCACCATCACAACTTCATTGTCTTCATGTTCAAAGCTGCAAGCAAGGCAAGTGGGGTCTATCCAACAAGTAGGTGCCCGTGCAAACTTGGCATTGATGAGCATCCGAATGTGCGGGCAAACCCACATGACCTCTTCTTCGTCTCGTCATTCCTCTCTGATAGTCTCTACTATCGTGTCCATCACCTTAAAAGGTGTCTTCGATCCGAATATGCAACATGTTGATAGAATAGCGCCTTATCATGCGATGGTCTCTCGACTTGGGCATCAAAGTATGCCTCGTAATGGTGTTAGTGGTTGGGAGACCTGCCCAAGATGATATACTCGATCCAAGCTTCCATATCTCAACATCCTTGTCCGGTACCTCATTGTACATGTTCCTCATAGACTCGTGATTTTTCTTGGGAATTCCATAGACATCTACATCATCATCCCTTGATGTCGGAGCGCTTAGCAATGCTGCCCACTCTTCAACTGCTGAAGAGAATCTCTGCCTTCAATCATCCACACAATTCTACCATCCGATAGAAATGTGTCAGGCATAGAACCGCATGATCATTTCATCATTCCAAGCAAATACCGACCAACGAACTCGCAACTCCACATGCAAAGGAAGCTCTCATGCACGTGTGAAGTAGTCTCGTGCTTTTCACCGCCGATGTATTTCCAGCCAACATATCCGTGTCAAGAATAATTGGCTTCTTGTCCATGAGCACTGCTTCATAGAAATCTTGTTGCTTCTAGTGTGGAACCTTGAGTCAACAAATGTCCTTCTCCTCGTGGCATATGGATCAATTTGCCTCCATAGCCTCGAGACCTTTGTCCTTCCTTTCCTTCATATTTTCAGCTCGAGGATGAGCATCATTATGAATCGGCAGCTTCGTCTCGAAGCTTCAAAGAATACATGTGCCTCTTCATCGATTCAGCAGAGGGCACATTGTCCTTCTTCTTCTCCAAGCAGAATATTTCTTACTGCTTTTGGCTTGGCAGCAGGTTTGGCTTGGGCTGCCTTTGCTGGAGCTAATGGCTTAGATTTTGTGGGTGCTCCTGCTCGATGGCATCTAGCATCAACTTAGGCTTCGAGGAGGTCAAAGTGCTTCTCATCGTAATCATCATCAGCTTCATCATGAACTAACCTCTTCCTCTTGGAAGTTTTCTTTATCTTGCCGGAGGTTTCTTCTTCCATGCTCGCTTAGCAACTGTGGACTTCTTCACTTTGTGGTGCTTTTCTTGGTATGTCATTTGATAGTCCTTGGCAACCACTTTCCTTTTAGGCTTGATGTAATCTCCTCCTCAAAGAACAAAGTCGAATCCTCCTCATAAGAATTTCTTCTTCCTGCCCCGTGGCAGCAGGAGGCAATCCACTTGGGGTGCCTTTCTCCATCATCTCGAGAAACCGCTTGTTTCAGACTTGTGACCGCCTCGAATTGCAACCGTGATTCAGACTGTTCTCGCTGTCACTTCCATCGCATATGACCGACAACCCGTGAATAGAATAGGTATAGGCGTAATAGAAGAGTTATCACAAACTGCAAGTTTTTGCAAAAAGAATGAGTTCAAACTTCAGTTTTAGGTTTTCACTGCAATGCATTTCGTCCGGCCGAGTCTAAAATTCGTGAATCCAAGTGTCTAAACAGTAACCATTCACACCACTTTCGGTTGACCGAAATGGGTTTCGGCCTAGCCGAGATCACTAGGGTTTCACTAAATCCTCATTTCGTCTTACCGATTTGCACAACTCGGTTGGACCGAAAAGTGCAAAGGTAATGGCTGAGGCCAAATCGGTCATCCGATAATGTAGAATCGGTCACACCGAGATGTGTTCATGGAAACCTAACCCTAAAATTTTCACTCGAATTTTGTTCTAAGATCTAATCACTGGATAGGAAGATTTCAAACTTGGCAAGAAACTAGGCAAAACCTATCGTGCATTGAATCGAGGTTGAAGACGAGAGGGATGAAACTCACCCAACTTGGTGGAGTTTCACTACGGCGGCAACGGCTCGATGAGATCGACCGCTGACGGCGATGGAGACCAAGGGCGAGGGCGCACAGCGACGGCGGAGACGATCCGGAGACCACGGCGACGGCAGCTAAGGGTTTGGGGCGAGGCGCTTTGAAGGAATAATCAACGCTACTGCCCTCGGGTATATATACCTTCACCGTCGTGGGACCGAAGTTGAAAACTCGTGGGACCGAGATGGTTAACGCAAGCATACTCACATCGGTCACGCCGAATTCGCAACTCGGTTTCACCGAGGTGAAAACCTAGATCAATCCAAGTGATTTCGGTCTGTCCGATTTGAGTATATTGGTTTGACCGAAAGTACTAAGAAGGTTTTGGAATTTAAGCTTTTGACGATCGGTGGCTCCGAAAGTGCTCCTCACCTCGGTCCGTCCGAAAAAGTCTTGTTCAAAGTTTGTGATATAAGCATGAATAGAGTTTGAGACAAGAAAGCATAGATAGCTAGGGGAGGAACTTAGGCATTCTTGTCCATCCATTTGGTCAAAAAGAAAAATCCAAAAGACCAAAGCAACAAGTGGATGTCCTCGAATGGATAAAATCATGCATCCAACATGCTCACATGATAAGATAGCAAATGAAATATGTGTCAAACATGCACAAACAAAACTCTAGCTACTAGCACACAATTTGGCGATGACTAAGTCATCTATATATGAGTATATTGACTTAGGAGTCAAATGAGAACATTTGATCATAGGTCATACTCATCGTTTAAGCACAAGTGGGGTTACCACTTTTACATAAAGCATTAATGTGTTCACATCATTTGAAGATGCTTTAGCTCAATTCTTAAGAGCAAAGCTCCCCCTTGTAGGATCGGAAGTATGTCTAGAGGGGGGGTGATTAGACTACTTGACAACTTAAAAATTTTGCCTTTTGATTGGAGTAGTTTCTTAGCAGGTTCACAATGATAACCAAGTCAAGTAACACCCTACACATGCAATTCTAGAGTTGTGGCAGCGGAAAGTAAATTGCATGTATAGTAAATGAGAGGAGGAGAAGAGCAAACGCAATGGAGACACGGAGAATTTTTCTCGTGGTTCCGATAGGTGGTGCTATCGCCAATCCACGCTGATGGAGACTTCAACCCACGGAGGGTAACGGCCATGAGAGTCCACGGAGGGCTCCACCCACTAAGGGTCCACGAAGAAGCAACCTTGTCTATGCCATCATGGCTTACGCCCACGGAGGACTAGCCTTACTCGGGTAGATCTTCACGAAGTAGGCGATCTCCTTGCCCTTACAAACTCCTTGGTTCAACTCCACATCATGACGGAGGCTCCCAAGCCACACCTAACTAATCTAGGAGGCACCACCTCCAAAAGGTAATAGATGGGGTTGGTGATGATGAACCCTTGCTCTTGTGCTTCAAATGATATCTCCCCAACACTCAACTCTCCTCACCGATTTGGCTGTGGTGGAGGAAGGGATTGAGTGGAAAGCAACTTGGAAAGACTAGAAATCAAGTTTCATATGGTGGGAGGGAGCAACTTGATCTCAACACAAGGGTAGGTAGTTTTCTTCTCGTAAATGTAAGGTAGGAGTGGTAGTTCTTTCTGATGGCTCTTCCACTAATGAAGAGGAGGTGGAGGGTATTTATAGCCTCCACACAAAATCCAACTGCTACACACATTTGACCAATCTCGGTCCGACTGGTTGACAACTCGGTGAGACCGAAAGTTCAAATCTTAGAACGTTGGGATTTTCTTGGGACCGAAAATACAATCTCTGTTAGACCGATTCTTCCAAAGTCTAGGGTTTGCCAATCTCGTGGGACTGATTTTCTCATCTCGGTGACACCGATTTGAGTACGTATGTTACGTAAGCTTGGCAACACCAATTTCGAATGACCGAGTTTGGAATCGGAAAATCCGAGATTCTAGGGTTTTGGCTATATGGCTGAGGTGGTTCATCTCGTGTGACTGAGTTTGGAATCGGTGGGACCGAGATTACTTATGAGTTTATGTTGGAATGAAAGATTGCTGATTGTTTGAGAGATAAATCACTAAGCACTTTAGAGCAACCAGATCATCATCATAACCTCATCCCCTTTAATAGTATTGGCTTTCCTATGGACTCAATGTGATCTTGGATCACTAAACCAAAATGGAGTCTTGAGCTTTTGCCAATGTTTTCCTTAGCATTTTGAGGGGTCCACATCATCACCATTGCCATTCCCATATCAACGAACTTTCTCAAATATACTCAAGAAATGATTAGTTCAATGATATATATGTTGTTATTAATTACCAAAACCACCCGGGATTAGTTGCACTTTCAATCTCCCCTTTTGGTAATTGATGACAACATATAGATCAAAGCTTCGACAAATGATATAATCAATGAATAACTTCGTCGCTTTGAGAAGTATGTGATAAGCAAGAGCTCCCCTAAATTTGTGCATTATTTAAGATTTATGCTTGAATGCAAATGCACAATCGATTAGGATCATGGGTTACTCTTCCATGTCACATACATCTTGGTGGAGCGCACAAAATGATAAGAATGAATAGCATGCACCCAATCACCAAGACATGAGTAAATGATCATACAAGATATGAATGGAATATGATAAGCATCAAGCACACATTAAGCACGGTATGATCAAGCACTCATCAAGATAGAGCAAACGAGTATCAAACACACGGAGTATCTCAAAAGAACTCAAAAGTAAGTATCTCAAGGAAAACCGCAAACGAAAGAGCAAAACGAGCACTCTCTCTCGAAGTCCTATGATCTATACACTTTTCCCTTTGGCAACAAGTTACCAAAAGTTCGAAGGTATAGAGCTAATCGCCACTCGGGACTCACGCGGCTCCTGCCTCAAGGCCGATGGAGTGGAGATGGCTGCATCTCGCAAAGCTTCACAAGTCTGTGGAGCCGGAGGAGTGGATACCGGAGCTGGTGCCGAACCGATGGAGCTGTAGGAGGTGCCGATGGGTAGCCCCGATCTCGGCAATCGAATAGCAAATGATCTGGTTTTAGGGCACCGCAGCAGCTGCTCATAGTCATCCCGACCATGTCACCTTCCATCTCCTTCATAAGTTCTCGCTTTCTCCTCTTAGCTTCCTCGATATCCGCATCAAGCTTGTTGACGGTGACCTGCACTTCAGCTTAGCTTGACGCCCGTGAGCATGGAACTTATCCTCAACGATCCTCTCAAGGCTCTCCCGAGATTGCACTATGCTGGCCAAAGCGAGCTCAATTCTCCGAGTGGCTTCAAGAAGTTGTTCTGCAACACTCTTGGGCTTTGCCGCTTCCTTCTCGCTTTAGCTTGTTTAGCAGCTTCAGACTTAGCATGTCCTTCCACGACGTGGAGCATTCTCACCATCACAATCTCGTTGTCCTCATGTTCAGCTGCAGGGCAAGTGGGGTCTATCCAATGTAGGTGTCCGTGCAAACTTGGCATTAATGAGCATCCGAATATGCGAGCAAACCCACACGACTTCTTCTCGTCACCGTCAGTCCTCTTGATAGTCTCAACTATCGTGTCCATCACCTTAAAAGGTGTCTTCTCGTCTAGAATGTGCAGCATGTTGATAGAGTACCTCTTATCATGCGGTGGTCCTCGACTTAGGCATCAATGTATGCCTCGTAATGGTATTGGTGGTTGGGAGACCTGCTCAAGGTAGTAGACTGATCCAAGCTTCCAAATCTCTACATCCTTCTCATCAACCTCATTATACATGTTCTTCATCGACTCGTGGTTTTTCTTCGAATGCCATACACATCAATGTCATCTTCCTTGAAACAGTGCATTCAGAATGCTTCCATTCTCAACTCAGATGAAATCTCTTCTTCGTCATCCATACAATCCTGCCATCCGGATAGAAGTGTGCGGTGGCATAGAATTGCATGATCATCTCATCGCTCCAGCAACAACTTCGACCAACGAAATCTGCAATCCCACAAGCAAAGAAGCTCTCATGCACATGTGGGAAATAGTCTCGTGTTTTCACCGCCGATGTATTTCCAAATAACATATCTTGTGTCAAGAATAATTGGCTTTGTCCATGAGCACTGCCTCATAAAAGTCTTGTTGCTTTTAGTGTGGAATCTTGGGTCAATCGCTGTTCTTCTCCCGCTGGCATATGGATCTGCTTGCCTCCATAGCCCGAGTCCTTTGTCCTTTCTCTCCTTCATATTTTCAGCTCGAGGATGAGCTTCATTATGAACTGCAGTTTCGTTTTAGCTTGAGCAGTAACATGAGCATCATCATCGATTCTGCAGTGGCACATTGTCCTTTTTCTTTCTCAAGCTGGAATATTTCTCACGCTTTTCTGGGCTTAGCAGCTGGTTTGGCTTGGGCTGCCTTTTGCTGGAGCTGAAGCCTTAGTTTTAGGAGGTGCTCCCGCCTCGATGGCATCACCCATCAACTTCGCTTCGAGGTGGCTGAGGTGCTTCCTCATCGTAATCATCATCATCAGCAGCCTCTTCATGAACTTTCCTCTTCCTCTTGGAAGTCTTCTTAACCTTGCCGGAGGTTTCTTCCATACCGAGCTTCGGCAACAAAGGATTTCTTGACCTTGGTTGTGCCTTTCTTTGAATCTTTTCCTTGATAGCTCTTTGCAACCACTTGCCTTTTAGGCTTAGAGGTTATTTCTCTTCAAGAATGAAATCAATCTTCCTCATCTCGAAGTTTCTTCCTCCTGCCCTCGTGGCAGCAGCAGGCAGTCCACTTGGAGTGCTTTCTCCATCATCTAAAAACTGCTTGCTTCGACTTGTAGCTGCCTCGAATCTCAACCGCATCTCGCACTGTTCGACTGCTACTTCTTCGTATATGTCCGACAACCTCGTGAATAGAGTAGGTATAGGCGTAATAGAAGAGTTATCACAAACCGCAGAAGATTTTGCAAAAGAATGAGTTCAAACTTTAGTTTTAGGTTTTCACAGAATACATGTCGGTCTCGACCGAAGTCATTAATTCGTGAAACCAAATGTCTAAATGCACTACATACACCACTTTCGTTGACCGAAATGGGTTTCGGTCAGCCGAGACACTAGGGTTTCACTAAATTTTCACTTCGGTTCACCGATTGGTACAACTCGGTTTCACCGAAAAGTGCAAAGGTAATGGCCAGAGGCCAAATCGGTCATCCGAAAATGCGAATCGGTCACACCGAGATGTGTTCGCGGAAACCTAACCCTAAAATTTTCACTCAAATTTGTCCTATGATCTAAACAATGGATAGGGAAATCTCAAACTTGGCAAGAATCATGGCAATGCCTATCGTGCATAGAATCAGCGATTGAACACGAGAGGGATGAAGCTCACCCAATGCGGTGGAGTTTCACCACGGCGGCAACGGTGCGGTGCGAAGGACCGCTGACGGCGATGGAGACCACAAGGCGAGGGCGCACAGCGACGGCGGAGACGATCCGAGACCAAGGCGACGGCAAATAAGAGTTTTGAGGGCTAAGCGCTTGAAGAGGTAATCAACGCGCCTCGCCCTCGAGTATATATACTCTTCGGTTGTCGGTGGGACCGAAGTTTGAAAACTCGTGGGACCGAGATGGTTAATCGCAGCATACACACTTCGTCACGCCGAAATTGAAACTCGGTTTCACCGAGGTGAAAACCTAGATCAATCCAAGTGATTTCGGTCCGTCCGATTTGATATATCGGTTTGACCGAAAGTACTTAGAAGGTTTTGGAAGTTAGGCTTTGACGGATCGGTGGCTCCGAGTGCTCCTCACTCGGTCCGTCCAAAAAGTCTTGTTCAAAGTTTGTGATATAAGCATGAATAGAGTTTGAGACAAGAAAGCATAGATAGCTAGGGAAACTTAGGCATTCTTGTCCATCCATTTGGTCAAAAAGAAAGAAAACCATAAAGACCAAAGCAACAAATGGATGTCCTCGAATGGATAAAATCATGCATCCAACATGCTCACACAATAAGATAGCAAATGAAATATGTGTCAAACATGCACAAACAAAACACTAACAACTAGACACAATTTGGCGATGACTAGGTCATCTATATATGAGTATATTGATTTAGGAGTCAAATGAGAACATTTGATCATAGGTCATACTCATCGCTTAAGCACAAGTGGGGTTACCACTTTTCCATAAAGCATTAATGTGTTCACATCATTAGAAGATGTTTTAGCTCATTTCTTTAGAGCAAAGCTCCCCTTGATGTGAGAACCCTTTAAAGGGTCAAACTAACCTTGGGTTGTCGTTGAAGACTTCATGTAGATGTTGAAGATGTGGATGCTCAATGTTGATGAAGATCATCAAGAGTTGGGAGCAATCCTTGATTCGGCACTTTCAATACCTACATGGGTTAGTCCCACAAGGAACAAACAAGAGTATCCATGGACATAGATTGAAGTACACAATGATGATGTCCATGAAAGCAATGATTACCTTGTCCCTTGACTTACCAACATGAGGGTTTGTGACTCCATGAACTAGTGCAAGATGTGGAGGTTGATTGCACAAGTCCTTGCCAAAATGAATATGAGTGAAGTGTATTATGAGTCACCTCAAGAACTCTCTAGTTCTTCTTCTTCGAATCCACATCATCTTGATGGGAATCCTTGGGGTAGTAGTTGAGCTTGTGAAGTAGAACTTGAAGTTGCCTTGGGAACCCACTTGACCATGGCCTTGGGTGCTTCAATGAATGCATCAATCTCCTCTTGAAGCTTGTCCTTGCCTTTTAGCTTGTGGTCTTGTGGTGGAAGGTCATCTTGAGCTTGTTCCTCATTGGAAGAAGTAGGATCATACTTCTCCTCTTGAGAGACAAACTTTGGAGGATATCGACCTTCTTCCCATTCAACACCTCGGCGTTGAACTTTCGCTCAAAACCAATTCCTTGATTCTTCCCGTGTCTTCCTTGTTTGTAACAATTTCTCAAAGCTCTTGCTTCCGCAAGACTCTTGTAGACACCTTTCTATAATCCCTTTCAATAGACTATTTTCTTGCTCAAGTGAAACTTGGCTTGAAACATTGTTAGTGGAATCAAGAGAATTACTAGAAGTAACAACATTTGATTTAACATGATTATTGTTACTACTAGATGAAGAATTTTTCTTATGCTTGTCATGCTTAGTTTTGATAGGTGGCAAGAAATTAGACAAGAGAAGTCGCTTGGCAAGATATGAAGAACTCTTCTTCAAGATCGCCATTGATAGCTTTTAGAAACTCATGTTCTTGCTCTAGATTGAGCTTCTCAAGCGTAGCTTCTCATGAGATCTTAGGAGCTCTCTATGATCTTCTTGAGTTGTTTCATGAGCTAACTTAAGAGTGTTTAGTTCTTTAGTTAGACGCTCAATCTCCTTCATAGCATTGTCATTCGACTCATCTCGACTATAAAGACTACTAGCATGTTCATCATTACTAAGCTCACTAGATTTATCATGTAAAAGCTCATCTTCACCAAGCAAGTCATCCTCATCACTATCAAAGTCAATAAACTCAGGATGTGATACCTTGGGGCCTTTTGCCATGAAGCATCTTCCAATTCCCTCATTTGGTGAATCAAATATGTCATAGGAGTTGGAGTTGGAGGATACGAGAGCAAGACCGCAACACCTTCATCTTGATCAGATTCGAGTTGGAGTGATAGCTTTTTCGAGTGATTGTCGAGTCGGAGCCGAAACCCATTCACCAACATGAGCTTGATGTTTTCTTCTTGTGTAGCTCCTTGATGACTTGTCTTTCCTTTCCTAATCCTTGCTTCTCCGAGAGGATCTTCGCTCATAACGATCATCTTTACTCCTTCTCTTTTCGAGGCGACTCTTCTCTTGAGCTTCTTCTTCTTGAGATTCTTCTTCTCTTGTGGGAGTCGAACACTCATTTGAGTAGTGTCCGGTCTTCCACAATTGTAGCAGCTTCGATCACGACTAGAAGATCTCCTTCATCATATGATCTAGACTTTGAGCTTCTTTCCTTGCTTCTACTCTTGTAGAATTTGTTGAAGTTCTTCACCATTAGGCTTATCTCTTCATTGGAAACTAGCTTGTCACTTGAGGATGTGGGAGCTTCAATTGCAGCTTTGTAAGCACCACTAGACTTGTTGTGAAGCTCTTCCTTATCTTTAAGTGTCATCTCATGAGCAACAATCCTTCCAATGACTTCGTAGGCTTGAGATCTTTGTAGTTTGGCATCATTTGGATCAAAGTGCACACGGTGTCATACTTTCCATCCAAAGCTCGAGAATCTTCTTGATGATGAATCGGTCGGTCATTTCTTCGCTTCCTAAGCCTCGCCATCTCATTGGTGATGAGAGCAAGCCTAGAATACATTTCAGCTAATTCTTCACCTTCCTTCATCTTGAACTTGTCAAGTCGACCTTGAAGAACATCTAGCTTTGATTCCTTCACGACTCTGTACCTTCGCATTTCACCAAAGTATCCCAAATCTCTTTTGCATTCTCAAGACGGCTGATCTTGTTGAACTCCCTGACACAAAGCATTGAAGAGAATGTCACAAGCTTGAGCATTGTTCAGAACATCCGCAACTCATCCGCAGAGCTTCGCGATCCGAACTTTTCCTTCCTCAAGAACTCACCTTGCAAGCCAACACAAATAATGCCCCATGCGCAGGGTTATGTCCAAGAATATGCATTTTCATTTTATGCTTCCAACTAGCAAAGTTTGAACCATCAAAGTAAGGACCTCACGAAAATTACCTCACTAGACGCCATACTCTCCTAGGTTGTGAAACCAAGCTTATGGAGTCCAATGCAATGGAAACCAATCCAATGGAGACCAAAGCTCGATACCACTTGTAGGATCGAAGTATGTCTAGAGGGGGGTGATTAGACTACTTGACAACTTAAAATTTTGCCTTTGATTGGAGTAGTTTTAGCAAGTTCACAATGATAACCAAGTCAAGTATCACCCTACACATGCAATTCTAGAGTTGTGGCAGCGAAAGTAAATTGCATGTATAGTAAATGAGAGGAGGAGAAGAGCAAACGCAATGGAGACACGGAGATTTTTTCTCGTGGTTCCGATAGGTGGTGCTATCGCCAATCCACGCTGATGGAGACTTCAACCCACGGAGGGTAACGGCCGCATGAGTCCACGGAGGGCTCCACCCACTAAGGGTCCACGAAGAAGCAACCTTGTCTATGCCATCATGGCTTACGCCCACGGAGGACTAGCCTTACTCGGGTAGATCTTCACGAAGTAGGCGATCTCCTTGCCTTACAAACTCCTTGGTTCAACTCCACATCATGACGGAGGCTCCCAAGCGACACCTAACTAATCTAGGAGGCACCACCTCCAAAAGGTAATAGATGGGGTTGGTGATGATGAACTCCTTGCTCTTGTGCTTCAAATGATATCTCCCCAACACTCAACTCTCCTCACTGATTTGGCTGTGGTGGAGGAAGGGATTGAGTGGAAAGCAACTTGGAAAGACTAGAAATCAAGTTTCATATGGTGGGAGTGGAGCAACTTGATCTCAACACAAGGGTAGGTAGTTTTCTTCTCGTAAATGTAAGGTAGGAGTGGTAGTTCTTTCGATGGCTCTTCCACTAATGAAGAGGAGGTGGAGGGTATTTATAGCCTCCACACAAAATCCAACTGCTACACACATTTGACCAATCTCGGTCGACTCAAGTTGACAACTCGGTGAGACCGAAAGTTCAAATCTTAGAACGTTGGGATTTTCGTGGGACCGAAAATACAATCTCTGCTAGACCGATTCTTCCAAAGTCTAGGGTTTGCCAATCTCGTGGGACCGACTTTCATCTCGGTGACACCGATT